>CAJHQP010001567.1:0-110662 GCA_905132765.1 Moricandia arvensis
GCCTTTCATCTTCAACCTTTATTCAACTACATCTTCCTGAATTACTCATGGCTGTTATAGAACTCTTCAGGAATCTCATATCATCTCTCTTCCCTGTCTAGGTTAGGATTGAGGCGAAAAAGATCTGAACTTGTGACCTTAATCGATTTCCCCGTTGTATCTCTACCCTAAAAGTATCTATGGGTTCTAGAGATTCCATCAGCAGTCTCCCAGACGAAGTTCTCGGAAAAATCCTGTCGTGTCTTCCGACAAGACTTGCTGCTTCCACATCGGTTCTGTCCAAACGGTGGAGAAATCTTCTCCCCCTCGTAGACAACCTCAATTTAAGCGACGCAAGTGGTGGCAACCCTCGTGGCTTCTCTGCTTTCGTCGACACAACACTCACTCTCTTAAGCAACTCTTCAATCATCAAAAGGTTCTCTCTGAACTGTGAACATCGTCATGACACAACCAGAGTAGACACTTGGATTCGCGCTGTCCTGGAGGACCGAAGATTCTTGGAACTTAACTTGGAGAGCGCGTGTTTGCATAGTATAAAAGCAGAGTCCTTCACGAGCAACACACTGGTTAAGCTCACTTTATCAAACGGGTTTTATCTCCATGGTCTCCCACCTCTACGCGGAGTGTTTTTCCCAAACCTCACAGCGCTTTCTCTCGTTTCGGTTGGGTTTGAACCCTGTGAGGTGTATGAAGATCTCATCTCTGGCTGCCCTTTGCTCGAGGAACTATCCATACGGTATGCTTCTCCCTCGGCTTTTAGCTGGTTGGTAGTGAATGAGTCCATCGCTGTATCGAGTCCTTGTGTTAAGAGACTGGCCATCTCTTACTCTTTTCCTGATTACTTGGAGCCTTTCGCTAGTGAGGTGTTTCACACACCGAATCTTGTGTACTTTGACCATCCTGGTTATGTCTCCGGGCATTATCATGTTGATTTCACCTCGCTTGTCGAAGCTAGACTGGATCTTAGACAGGAGCGAGTTTTAGCTGTTGATGAGGATGGTATTGATGGTTCTAGTAATGGTGGTGATGATGATGGCAGTGGCAGTGATTATGATGGTGTAGTGGATATAGTTTATGATGATGATGATGGTGAAAGTGATAGTGATAGTGATGGTGATGGAGAGGATATTTTGCCTGATATCACGAATCTGCTTGCAGGGATTAGCAACGTTAAAACTCTTCACTTGTCTCCTAATTGTCTTGAGGTCAGTTTTGCTGACTCAAATCTAATGTTTCTATAATGTGTTTGTTTTGGTTTTGTGATGATTAAAAATAAACCTGCAGGTGTTTCACATGTACTGCAAATCAATGCCTATCTTTCACAAGCTCCTTACTTTGTCTTTTGAGAGTGACAAAGGAAAAGGCTGGCAAGTGGTGCCACTTCTTCTCAACAACTCTCCAAACCTAGAAACTTTAGTCATCAAGGTAAATACAATATCAATTTCGTTTGATAAACACACACAAGATTTGTTTGATTGCTAGATTGTTGCTGTTGTTACATGAATTTTTGCTTTTTTTTAGGGTCTGGTGCACCAAGTTACAGATAAATGCGGGGACGCCTGTGTTTGCATAGCTAAGAAAAAGAAGAAGAAGATGGAGGAGAAGGAAGCAGTATGTTGTTTATCGACATGTCAAGTGAAGGTGCTAAACGTTACAGAGTATGGAGGAACTCGTAGAGAGAGGAGACTGATGAGGCATTTCTTGGGAAATTTGAAATGTCTTGAGACTGTCAAGGTTGGTATTGAAGCTGAGAATCACCGAGAAGACAACAATAATTACCAGAGAATCACCAATGCTCTTACTAGGCTTCCTAGAGCTTCATCAAATTGTCAAATACATTTCTTTTGATTCCTCCTGTGTTTCTTTTTTTGTTTCTGCTTCCATTAGTTTACAGATATTTGTAGGCATGGATATGATATACTGGCGCACTTGACTCAAAAGTGTTTGTTAATCTCCGTGGTTATTTCTATTTTGGAAGTGCAGCTTCTTTTCCAAAATTGGCTACTCAAGTTAAGTTACAAAATGATCCAAACCAATTCAACTAGTTGAGAAATCAAATGAAACCATACCATAAAGTTTACATCAAAAAGCACCCCTTTTCATATTCAATTCTCTTAAAACATCACGAGGTTTGAAGAACACTGCACAACAAAAACTTCTAAGAACAGTCTCGCCAAGAAGTAAAACACAACACCTAACATGATCGACACAGGAAGAGCCGGCAAAGCCTTTTGATACACAGACAACAGCATCAACGTAACCCCTAACCCGGCAATGATGGCCAAGTAACAAGCGTAAACCGTCATCAAATCATACATGGCAGCTCTTCCAACCAAAACACTATAGAATATAAAATCCCCAAGCCCTAACTTGATAGCACCTGATGAACCCAAACCAATCCCTTCAAGAAAAGTCTCTGAACTCTGAGAACTCTCAGGTCTACTTTCAATCAACGGTACAGATATCTCTTCTTCAGCTTCTACTCTAATCACACTTACTACTTCACTGTTCTCCAAGTCATTCTGGTTGGATCTCCGGTCTCTCCAAACTCTCCTCTGAACCAAAGGTGAGTCATTTCGAATCACGGGCCTAGCTTCATACACCAAAGCAGGTATATCTTCGTCTCTAGAGATAGCCATTTCGACAAGGAGACGCAAGGGACCAACAGGTAACAGAACAGCAGCAAGGTCGTAAACCGCCAAAGCGACAAGAAGCACCCAAGTAGTCCACTCAGGCAACATAGTAAAAAAGTAAGCAACCAACACACCAATCACAACCAAATACCCCTGAGCAATCAAAATCGAGAATCTCGTCATGAACACGGCGAACACACCGACCACGGAGAAGTTAAACAGAAGGATCAAGAAAGTGACGGAATCGATCGGGAACCTGAACCGATCGATCAAAAGGAGGAAGATTTCTCCGCCGAGGTTCGCTAAAACGACGAAGGCGGAGAAACCCATGTAGAGTTTGAGGAAGCTGACGCATCTGAGGTAGAAGAGGAGGACGAGGAGGAAGGTTGCGACGGTGATGGCGGCGACGAAGACGAGGGAGTTCAGGAAGGCGCCGAGGAGCTTGGCCCAGGGGGAGTCGGAGTCGGTTTCGGAGTAGGCGGAGGTGGCTATGGAGGAGAAGGAGGCGGAGGGGGAAGACGGGTCGGAGTTTAGGAGGCAGACGAGGAGGACGACGGTGAACATGCATATGGAGACGGGTGTGAGGATTCCGATGAGTTCTTCGCCTAGTGTGTCTAGGATGCTTCTGGGTCTTTGGGTTCGATCCATTTTTTGGGGGTTGTGAATTGAGTTCTCGCCGGTCAAATTTGGATGATGAAGGAGGAGAAGAAGCAAAGGACGAGGCTTTTTTCAGATTCCGATGAGCTTAGTCAAGTCGCACACCAATACGACATCGTTTGATTGCAGTATGAAGTATTTTTAAGAATGTACTCCTACTGTTTCAAAATGGATCATCTTTTACATTTTAATGTATTTTTATTCAGTATAATGGTGAACTATAAACTTTTAAAAATTAGTTATGTTATTGAATTTGATTAGCTTTTATTATAAAATAATATATTGATAATCAAATGCATCATCAATTTAATAATAAATAATAATATTTTATATAATTGTAAAAATATAAAATTTATATTACTATTAATGAAAGAAAACTATTTGTATTATATTTTTATAAAAACAATTGGTTTATATATATATATATATATATATATTAATGTCTAATATATTATAGCAAATAATTTTACTTAATATTTTAATAATATAAGCTAAAAATATAATATATTTTTATATAGTAGTATTTATAATTCTTTGTTTAAAATATTTTATTAAATATTTTATTTTATCTTTTTAAAGTTTTAAAAATATTTTATTTTTATTCATCTCCGTCGCAACCGAAACAAGTCTTTTATTTAGAAAGATTTGGAATGGTGTAAATAGTTTTACTACATTTTTTGTGATTGCTGTAAAATATCAAAAATAATTTCACTCATAAATATCATTTTTGGATGGTATCGGTTCAAATCAATTTCAATTATACACACCATAACCTAAAATAAAAGAATGTGTAGATGAAATTACAAAAGTTCATTCTTGTAAAAATTATTAAATTCGGGACTTTCAATACAATACTCAAATATTTAGGTGTCACTTTGTTTTGTTAAAAGAACAAGCATCGGTCACTGCACTAAACAGAAACATTAGTTACGTCAAAAACTTGTCTTTTGCTCCAAGGGTCTTTAGACTGAATGTAAGGCTGCTTTAGAAAAGATGGAGAGACATTTTGAGTTTGTTCTGTTTCCATTTCGGAAGTGCATAGAACTTTGGTTTTGTCATTTCGAATCTTTCTTCGAACTCTTTCTCTGTTAAGTAAGCCTGAAAAGATTTAAAAACATTGCATTGAAGTTCATGTGTTACTCAATATAGATCCAAGTTTACATTATGTGATTGCAAGATTACCTCTCTTCTTGTTGCATCTATATCTGTCACTGGCTCCGGAGAATCAACTCTAAGCTGTTCGTACGAATACGCAAGTGACTCTAGACTAAGATCAAGATTGATTCCTCTGAGTGGATTCTCTTTAGATATACCTGAACTGGAGCTGGTCGATCCTGCATCAAAAAACAATGTTTTGATGTGAGATTTAAAACATCAAAGAGCTTAGTTGCATTTGTAACATTGAGGAATCCACTAGAAGATTGATATATTTTGTTGCTGCTGCGCTACATTCACAAGAAGCTTATATTGTGACTATTGTTATAATTTTTCTGATACCTTCCCAGTTATATAACCAAGACGTCAATGAAAAAGTTGACATATGAAACCTTACCATTGTTTGTATCCACCGAAGGTGATTCTGCGAAAAGCTTTTTGACAACTGGAGTGGAGTCATTGCTGGAGCAAGATGATACTCCTCGCTCTGATCCATTTGACCGACTTCGCGAACCACGTGATGCCTTCTCCTTTGAGCCTGATCTCCACGGGCTTCCACTAGATCTCTGAAAGCAAAAATGCTCTAGCGACTTAGAAACACATTGTTCATTTCTTATATTTGGGGCTAGTATATGATCATACTTATAAAAACATCGGTCTCCTTTCACATTCCCAAGTTTTTTCGTTTTTTCACAGCTAGGTTCTTTCAACTGTGACTTACCTTAGTGACTGGCTCCTTCCCTTTCAAACTAGCAAGCTTCCTTTCAAATGAATTACCACGCATCTGCATATTATTAGTGGAAATTCAGTAGACTACTATCAAAAGATTTTGGAATCTCCCAACGCTCTGTCTGAGGTTAATTCAAGATGGAATGAGGTGCTTTACGTTTGCCTTCTCAGGAACCCACTCGAAGAAACGGGTGAAAAATGGTGGCTCGTGGCCTTCTGTGACAACATATACAGGAGTCCTCACGTTTAAACCTTCCTCCAAAATGTCCATTTCTAGAAATTTCTGCAATATCACAAGTCAAAACACAGTGTAAAGTCAACCGAAAAAAGTTGTCCAACAAAAAATCATACAGATAAGGAATGTGATGTTCTGATCCCATTCATACAAAAATATCTGCCTAACCCTGCTTTGATGTATGTGCAGAAGCTCCACCACAAAAAGAACAGCAAACATAGCACGTGGAAGACCAAATAAAAAGAGGAAACTAACCAGACCAAGAGTAAGAGCTTGTTGCTTCGACTTTATGTCTGAGTTCAATCCAATCCAGACATACACTTCAGTTTGGCAGTCCAGTAGTAACACATCTTCAGTAGTTAAATCGTCTTGCACAAAATTGTATATCTCTTTCACCTAAAAACCATGCAGAGAATGGTATCAGATGAGAGTCTTCCAAGCTAATCTATAGTTATATCAAAGATGGCAATTATACGCGAGTGAACCGTACCTTGAGTACATCTGAAGAGAAGAGCAAAACCAGTCATGGACCACTCTTACGTTAGGCATATAATAGAAGTGGGTATAGCTGAACCATGGCAGAGATGTTTACCATTTACCTGAATTACAGGAACATGTAAATAAATGTGGTTCTTCTATTTGTTTTCTCATTTCCTTTTCTTTTGGGTACTCTGCCTTCCCACCAAGCAAATCCCAAAATGTATCCGGTTCATTTCCTTCCCTCGTTGATATGAGTTGCCTAGACGACTGCAGATGGAAACCAAAAAAAAAAAAAACAGTTTAGTTACTAGCAATCTGAAAATAAACCGGAAATCTTGTATGTTAAGGTTACTTACATCAAGGATATATAGCATTCTGTCAAGAACATCAAGATCAGAGTCTGAGGTAAGGTTCCCAATCCAAGTGAAGACAGAATCTTCATTTTGTAAAATGTAACAGTAGGATGAGTTCAAGGAGGTTGCTGCCTGCATTTGGTTGATTTTCGTTTGCTAAACAATAAGCCAAGGAAGAAAGACAAAATCCCAAAATGTATTTTGACAAAGCAGAAAGTACAAAAGAACCCACTAGATTAACTTGAATTGCTTGCATGCTCCTTGGGATTGTCCCTTGGACACGGAAAAGAGAAACCTTGCTTTCAACTTTGTTTGCATTCTCCACTAGAAACATTTTGTACCGTTTACTCAAACCACCCTGGAGAATTAACATAAGTATCAGAGTAGTATAGTCGCATACTAAAATACAAAATGTTCAAGAAAGTACTGCAAACTGACCTTGAAAACAACTAGTGACTGCAACATTGAATAAAAACGAGCAGGTTCGTTGCCCTGATATATATGACACTGAATGAAGAATGTCCAGTGAACCAGATCAGTTGGTTTATAGTTTTGAACCAAAAAAAAGAGAAAAAAACAAAGAAAACCTGTGAATTGTTATTGCATTATAGTTAGGAACTAACCATTACAGATTCACCCTTGGTTGAAGAAACAATTGCACTAGCATTAGATATGGCATCAGCTCTATCTTCCTGCAATGATATGGCATCAGCTCGATTTTGAAATATAGAAAACGCAAAGGCTACAGCCTGCATACCTCCATGCTTTCACAACCTATCCATACATATATTAGATATTTGTTTCTTTCATTGTAAGTATATTTATACTGCACAATATAGCAATTGCCGCTAAATAGCTTTGTCTGGTCATGAATGGAGAGAAGTGAGACAGCACCACCATCTACACGCCAAACCTGGAATTAGTTTAAAATCCAAATTGATCAGACTTCTTCTCAGAGACATTTATTGACAGTTTGGTCACTTTATATTTAGATATGAAGTATACCTTCATGGCGTCTCGGCTGTTTGTATAAAGAGGTTCATCTTCTTCATCAGAAAATTCCTCCACATCATATCCCTTCCGTTTGAACATTGCTACATAACAGGTGTTAGAGTACTTAAGTTAGTTCTTTTGTCCTCTTTACAGAGCCAGAACAATAAAATGAAACAGACCTGCCACTTTTTCTCGACCTTCATTGTAAAGGCTAGACTCTGCTGTCAGAGGCCACTTATCAAAAAACGATCTGAATCTAGCATTCTCTAGTCCTTCTGTTAAAAGTACTAGACGAGTGGTGGTCGAGCGTCCCTCCTTTCGTAGAAACTCCTAGAGCACGAAAACATTACATATCAACATTTTATGCTCTGTCTCAACACTACCAAGAATGACTTACTTCTGAGGAAGAAATGGATGTCTTCCTCTCTGTGAGTGATGTGTTTCTTCCCATCCAAACGAATACTTCGCTGTCACAGTCCAGCATGTAGCATTTGTTCTTTTCAAGCATGTCTTTGTTTAAAGAACTTGTTTCAGTTGGAAGTAGATTTCCCCTAGTATCTATCCTGTATTGTTCAAATGATAATCTGTCTTTTAAACACATCCTTTTCGGGTAATAAGGATATATGTTTAAAATTGCGAGTGTGTAAAACCAAATCTTTACCATAACAGTTTTGCTGATGTAGTTGGAGTCTGCTCTTGTGAGGTAGAAGATGAAAACTTTGGAATGGGAGCATAACCACCAAAGAAAGTCCAGAACTCACCAGCATCTGAATCACCTAAAAACTTCCCATCCTCTACAAGAAACAAAAAAATGATTAGCTGAGTCCTTTTATTGAGTTGCTTAAGAGGAGAAAGAAAGAATCTAACCTATAGTGGCGACCTGACATCTTCCAGCATGCTTGTTATCCTTTATGTATTCCACAACCTCCAGGGCTTTAGCTTTCTCCTGAGTGCTTGAGTTGCAACCAGCAAAGAGGAAAACTTTTGATGCAGTATCGAGAACAAACACATCGTCATGGTTCAGTGATGACCGTAGAAAAGGCACCTCTTTAACACGAACAGCATGGTCTCCTTTGCACATTAATAAGGTGATATTGTATGTCTCGTCGGCCAGACCATTTTGTGGTGAATACTTCCCTTCAACGGGTATGATACAAGGTTTGAAGTAGGAGAGGAACTTCTCAGTCTCTTGACCTTGAACTTCACGGTATTGAACCGTACAACAACCAAGTGCTGCATCTAACTCTAGTGCTTTGTCAGATGCCAAAACTGAGTCCACCTTCACATCAAAAAAGGTAAAAAATCTTAGTATGCACGCTATAAACACCAGAATTTAGATGCCATTTACACTAAACAGTTGTCAAGAAGATGACATTCAGAAAACAAAACCTCAGTTGCATCATTTCCTAGCCAATAGTGAATTTCATACTGGGGAGATCCTATCTTCCGCAAAGCCGTCTACACATCATCACAACAAAGTAAGTATTATTAGGCACACCACTTGAAATTTCAATTCTAAGTGAGAGGTGAAGCTTACGCTAAGGAGAAGGTAAGCATTTCCAGAGTGGAATCTTCCGAAAGAAGACTTGGGGATAGATATAAGCTGATCATTATAGATGCACCAAACCTCCAGGCCACTAAAAAAACCGGTATAAACATAAGAGGAAAGAAACAAACCAATGATCAAGAAATCGTCAGGCGCTAATTAGACTTTTTATATAGGATCATTGCACCTAAACCTTTTTAAGCACCTAGACCGATATTTTAAACTTCGTTATGAAAAAAATCGTTTAGTTTAATTCCGACTTGCCGATCAGACAGACGCCTAGGCGCTGCTGCCTATACACTATCTTCTTCTCATGGATCTCATAGAAAACAAAGCGTACCCTTTAGTTCCAACACCTTGAAATGCAGAATCAATGTCTTTGCTTAGCCTAGACATTTTGCTCGAGCATCATCCTCCAACACAATGTAAAGCTTAATGAATCTGCAAGAATCATTAACCAAATAGAAGAAGAGGAAACATCAATCACCAACTGAAGAACAGTGTTGTCCTAACAAACAGCGTTACATTTACGTTTTCTTTTTGTTCCTGCAAATGCACGCAACCTACTCTCTAACCAAACAGTTTTTCTATTAGTTTCCCATTTCTAAAGGAAAAACTCATATAACGGCCGAAGAAGTTCTCTTACAAGAGTGATGTGAATCAAAACGTAAATAGCAAAAAGAAAAAAACAGAAGTAGAACTTAAAGATGAACATTAATTACTAGCAGCCAATAGATAAACTGGAAATGGTTGTTTAGATTTTTGAATACTTACAGAGATGCGTGTGAAGACGAAGAAGAAGGAGAAGAAAACAAGAAGTACAGTTTCAAAAGCTCAGAGAGGAAGGAAGCAGCGGCCAAACAAACAGACGAAGTAAATAATTATAATTGCCTTTTTTTTATCTCTGCTGCATGCCACTTTTGGGGGGCCCCACCACAAGGTCTCATTTCAAAGAAGACATAAAAACGCGCCTTTTTGGTTGGATTTCTTTGAATTATTATTTTACTTTTGCAGCCCAGATATATATATATATATATATATATATATTATTTAGATACTGAAATTAAACATATTATATATTAATTGGCTGGTATATATAAATTCATACAAATTTGTTGCCTAATTTTGTTATTTTTCATAATGTCTATAATTTCATTGCAAGAAAATAAATCCATAACTAATTTAAGAGAAATTATTGACTTTTATCAGCATTTTGTTCAAAAAACAATCAGCATTTTGTTCTCATTAGTAATATAGATTACAGAATAAAAATCTATAAATTAATTGCACTCTACACCAAAATACTAATTATTAATTTATTATTATTTTCATTTGTTTTAGAAACTCAAGGAAGGTCTTTCTTATCATCAAAAGGTTACTTTTAGGCTTTTAGCATAAACTCTTTGTTGTGTTTCAAAAAAAAAAAAGCATAATTGAATTATTTCAAAACGATGAAAGCTTTAGAAACAATGATTTTTCACTTTTTATACTTGATCCAAACCTTTCAATGGTGGAAAGTATTACAAGATCTTTAGGACACTGTATCTAACGATCTACTCAAATTTTCTTTTGTATAACTCTAGTGTAAACTTTTCAATCATGAATGTATGCAAAAATAGAGGCAGCCAACCAACAAACTTACTTCAAAACCAAAGATGGATTGAGGAACATACCAAGAGGATCGCTCCAGAATCCAATTGATGATGACTACACACAACGAGCACTCACTGGATGATGATGGTTCTTAATATTCCCAAATGCTGTGATATATATCCTGGGATTCAACAAACTATCAAAGGTCCAGAATGATTAGACAAATGACAGTACATATCCACAGTTCTCGTAATTAATGGTACAGAGAGGATGTCCATATATCTCACTTCAGTGATGATCATGATATGATTGTAATACAAAATTTTGACAATGAAAAATATTTTGAAATTATCACCAGAAATCGTTACAAGAACACTGCCCATTTCTAAAATGGTGAAACCGATACCGATCCCTCACTATGATCTCTCTATCATAGAGCTGAGATATCAGCTTAGCAACTGAGTGACAATCTCCACACACCCTTAGATTCTTAATCACTCGAATCGTCTTTGGAGCCTCCGTTGATATCAGTCCATAAGAAATCGCCAACTTCTCACTATGCAGATTCAGAGACTGCTCCTTCATCTCTTCTTCATCGATGCTCTGCAGAACTTGAGACATCTCTGGCTCATAGCCATTCGATTTCAACCTCTCCATAACCTCGTTTAACTTCCCATACACCTTCTCACACATCGGGTGCTCGTTGTCTCCAGAAAGAAACTCGTGAATCATCCCATCTATCTCAATTGAGCTGCATCCTGGCTCTTTCTTAAGTCCAGTGACTCTCATGTGTTTCCTGAGCTCAGAAACGCTTTCCCATTTACCAGACTTAGCGTAAATGTTTGATAACAACACGTGTGCGCCATCGTTCCTAGGTTCGAGTTCAAGCAAACGGGTACATGCCATTTCAGCAAGACTCAGATTGGCGTGGATCTTACAAGCTCCTAGAAGCGCTCCCCAGACAGAAGCACTTGGAGGAATCGGCATCGCTTCTATGAACTTCACAGCTTTTTCTAGATAACCTGAGCGGCCAAGAACATCAACTATGCACGCGTAATGCTTGTCCTCAGGGACAATGCCATAAGTTGTTTCCATTTTTCTGAATAATAACTCAGCGTCATCCACCAAACCACTATGGCTACAAGCACAGAAGACATTGGTGAAAGTCACACCATTAGGCTTTACATTAGCCTCCTGCATTTTAAAGAACATATCCAAAGCTTCGTTTCCACATCCATGCATCGCTAAGCCACCAATCATTGCGCTCCAAACGAACACATCTCTCTTCTCTACAGAACCAAACACTTCACGAGCCTTTTCAAGATCTCCGCATTTAGAGTACATGTGAATCAAAGCACTTGTAACGTAAAAATTCAACCTAATGCCATGTTTCTTGATGTAGCTATGGATCCATCTACCTAACTCCAGCGCCCCTACCTGAGCACAAGCTGATAAAGTACTCACCAGAGTGATCTGATTCAGCTTTATGTTCTTCTGAAGCTGCAGCTCATGGAACACTAAAAGCGCCTCGTTGGGCTTACCATTCTGCTCATAAGCAGATATAAGAGCATTCCAAGCAACTATATCCTTCTTAGGCATAGAGTTAAGAACCTCTCTAGCCGCTTCGTAGTCTTCTAAAATCGCATACCCATCAAGCATTGTTGTCCATGTAACATTATCCCTCTCCTCCATTGTATCAAACAGCCTTTTCGCGTCCTCTATGCTTCCACACTTTGTGTACATATCAAGCATCGCATTAGCCAACGTCAAGTTCATCTTCACCCTGTTTTCTTCGATATAACAACAAACACGCCTCCCAAACTCAAGATCCCGCATCTTTGCGCAAGCAGACAAGACACCAACCATAGTGACATGACTCGCCTTAACGTCCTCCGTCTCCATCTTCTTAAACAGCTCCAAGGCCTTATCTGGAAAGCCCTTCTGCACAAACCCAGTAATCATCGAGTTCCAAGAAACCACATCCTTTTCTTGAATCGTTGTAAACACTTTACAAGCCGAATCCAAATCTCCGCAGGAGAAGTAACAATGTATCAAAGAATTCGCCACGAAAACATCGCATCCAACCGATGATTTAATCGCCATCCCGTGAAGGGACTGACACAGAGAGAAAGACGAAACTTCGGAAGCAGCTTTGATGAGGAAAGGGAACGTGTACTTGTTGGGACCGAACTGGCTGTCCGAAACCATGTCCAAGAAGACGAAGATGCTTCGGACAGGATCTGGTCCTGAGGCGTGAGCGCGTATGAGTGTGTTCCAAGTGAAGGAGTTTGGTTGGGGAATTTGATCGAACACCTTGCAGGCGTAATCGAGACTCGCGAAGTGAGAGAGGGAAGCGAGGGCGAAGAGCTTGCTGGCTGAGTAAGGGTCGTTGAAGAGACCAGTACGGACCATTTGGGCATGGATTTGTTTTAGTTGTCGGAGGTTTGAACATCGGTCGATGAGGGAGATGGTGTGGCGGGAGCGTTCGTTATTGGTGGTTGGTTGATTTGGATTGGAGACGGTTGGGTGACGTGGCAGTGAGAGAGGTTGTGATGTTGAGAAGGTAGCCATGACTCCGCCTCTATCGATTAATCGATAGCTTGCTGGCCGAGTAAAGCAGAATTAGGCCTGCAACTTCGGTTACCAGAACCCAACCGAACCGGTTTTCTGGTTATAGGTTAATCGAAGAAGAAGGTTACCGCAGTTTGGTTTGGTTGTTGATTAATTTCAATTTTTGGTTTCAAGACCAAAATAAACGAAGTTTTGTTTTTCTTTGAACACTAACGAGTTACATTATCGTATGATTAGAAATTCTTTTAGAAACTCTACGATTATCAACTAATGGATAGTTATATTGATGAACAACTCCACAAATATGATTTCAATGCTAAGACACTTAAACTAATGAACAATTATGTATGTACGATATATTCGATAAACATATTTTTTTATGATACACGAATCCAACAAACGAATTTATCTATAATACTCTGAAACACTAAAGAAACACTTATAAGCTTTGCATCCATAATCGGTAATAAGTTGTATAGTGTAGAATTCAAACTTCATATTTAGTTATAAAAACCTTTAAACCTTAATCATTAGGTTATGATGTTGTCACGTGAAATTTTATTTTATTTTTTTTTTTAATTTGGACATTTTGATAAAATATGGATAATGAAATTATAATAACAGTATGGGATTCATTGTAGGAATTTCAAAAAAAAAAAGTGAAATAATATTATCTACAAATGTGAAAATATCTTATATTTTAAAACAACAAAAATTCCTAAGAACTATGGTTTTGGTTTTGGTCTTTACACAAATTCCCTCTCTATTCACCCGAGAAATTCCTTCTCCTTTAATGAGTACATTCCTTTACTCTCACGCTAAGTTCTAATTCAGTAAGAGATTCAGTTTTAAGTTTTGAGTTTGTTTATTGACTTTCGAATAGCTGTGAATGAATGAATGTATGTATGATTCATCTTTCTAATCCGTATATTAAGACAGTAGCTCTATTTGGTTTAAGGTATGATTTCATTTCCATTTCAAGTACATTTCGGATTATAAATCATTATTTTTCAAAGGGTTAAAGATTGTATTTATTTGATTGACATAGAGAATTACAATGTTAAGACTCATGTCTTCTTTTTTTTCTAAATAACATTTCGGGAGAAACAATATAAAATTGAAATCAGCTGACAACTTATACATCAGAGTTGGAATGATCCATAGCAGATATCAACTTATCGATGAATCTATCAATTGCAACAAACGAAGATCCACCGTCCATCACAGCCTCTTTCGTTGCTTCCGCTATCTCCTTCAGTTTCCTCCTCGGCACATCCTCACCCTCCATTAATGATCGGACGGCTCTAGCGATTTCATCAGCTTTCACTATTTCTCCATCCGCATCCACGTTATCCAAACGCATCTCCAAGGCCAAACCAAGCTCCTTCACCATCGTGAACGCGTTCAACTGCTGTTCCGCGTACATCGGCCACGTGGCGACTGGAACGCCGAAACGCAAACTCTCAAGTAATGAGTTCCAACCGCAGTGAGACAAGAATCCCCCTACTGCTTTATGGGCCAGAATCTCAACTTGAGGAGCCCAACCACACACAAGGCCCAGACCCGAGACCCGGTTCATAAACCCGTCCGGTAAAATTTCACTCGGGCTCGGGTGCTCCGTTCGAATTGCCCAGAGGAATCTGCAGCCAACGATCTCTAGCGCCTGAGCTATCTCCTGAATCTGAGCCGCAGCGAAATTCTTCAAGCTCCCGTGTTAGGATTTAACCCTTTGCTTAGTGCTTAAACTTAGAATGAAATCAATATCAAAACTTTGTCTTTATTCACTCTTAAAAGAATTAACACAAACTTAGCTTTGTAGACAAAAATCTAAAACAATAAAACACTCGTTGTCTCTCTTAGCTCTTGTGCTCTTGCTTTCGGATGATTAATAACCACGGCCACCTCCTCTATTTATAATACTCTTGATCTAAGAGTATTCCTATTCTTATTGTCTTTTGGAAAAACATAACCGACATACAAAGGAAAAGGAATAACTAAACGTGTGTTTCTTGTATGCAGGATTTTCTGGGCTGGAGTTGGGCTTCAAAGGAATTTGGCTAAAGTTAGTTGGGCCCATATTCAAACAATCTCCACCTTGTGGCCCAACTCACTTTATCTCTTCACATTTCTTCGTCCTTCTCGTTGGAAACATTGGAGATCACGAAACTGGTATTTTCTTCTTGACTCTAGATGATAATTATATCGACGTTGCCGTGAGCTATAGCTTCTCCACACCAGATCTCTCTATCTCCATAGCTCCAAGATCCATGTGAATTTCTCTTCCGGCAAGCCTCCGGTGACGCTTCTGTAGCCGTTCAACACTCGACCACGAGCAGAACGGTACCAACGGACTGAGGTCTGAAACCTCCACCAACTTCTCATCATCTCTACCGAGCCTATGTCTTCATGATTTTGGTCCAAATTTCTGCTCCAACTTTTCGATGTCCTCTGTTCCTTCGATTCAACCATCAACTCCGATCTCTCATCCATGCACTCCAGGTGAGTTTCGTTCGTCCACCAGACCAGATGATTCACCTTAGATCACCTAAGCAAACTACCCTTGTTTGTCCTTATGGTGAAATTAATCGATCATATCCCGTCTCCGTCGTCTCCAAGACTCAGGTAGGTCATACGCAACTACTATCCTCCTGTCTTCTCCGTTACGGTTCCATCGACAACCACCTCCTGTGATTTTTGAAGCTCCGACAAGTTTCTCTCCACGAAATCTGCATCGGCGTTAATCCTTCGAACCATCCACATATATGTTCTTCACTTCGACTGTAACAGGTGTTTATTCCTACTTCAACTTCTTTACCGTAATCAAACTCGAGACTGATTTCTTGTGATTTGATTCTTTGGTAATAAGTTCTTCATTAGCTCTTGAGTCTCACAGGTCTTTCGTTTTTTTTTCTTACGAAGCTTTCCACCTGATGAGACTAGTTTCAGCTTTCAGTAGCTCATCACATGTGAAATTCCACCACCAATGCGCATCCTCAAGTGGATTTCATCTACTAAAACCATCCTCACAAAAGAAGATCGCGACTTCTTCTTTCCTAGTGATGAGATGATATTCTTCTCTTCAATGGCGGTGATGAATCAAATTGATCGATCTTGCTGGAACTTCTGCAGTTTTCCAGTAAGTCTTTTCTGATCTTTTCTCTAAGGTTTCTTACCTTATTGCTACAAGCTGTCTGCTCCTAACACCTCTTCCTCTGTCTAGTTTTCGAGAGTGAAACATACTGGTGACTTACGACCATCTTCTTCAGATTATCAGGCGTACGGTTGTGCCTTCTCTTGGTGAGATAATTGCCTCTAACGACTCCGACGATCCCACAGACCCGTTTCCATTCATCTCGGTAAAGTTATTCACTTCTCTTTACCTGTTTAAGTTGGAGCTTGTGATAATAAACTTATCCGTTGATTTGTTTTGCTTCCCTTACCACTTGAGATACTCGTCTCCCTTCAGCTCTTCTTGCTGTTTAAGACGTTCTCTCAAGTGATCTATTCTTCATCCGATCGCTTAATACCATTGAGTGATTTTTCTTGTGTTTCAGCTGCTCCACCTCGAGCTAAAACCTTTGCCTCGCATCTATGCTCACAGGTAACTCTTTAAACTCCACCTTGAGTTTTTCCATTATCATATAAACCTGAAACTTACTTGTTTCTTCTCCTCTGTCTCTGCGAGCTTGAGACAGCGTTGATAATGTAGTTACCTGGAGCGTCTTTCTTCTTAGACAGAGTCGCAGCGAACCTGAAGCTCTTGCCCAGGTACTGCTTTAATTTGTGAATCCTCTTGATTGTTGGTGTGGATCTTAGATAGTGTTACATTTCCTTTAACTCTATCTCCGAACAGTCCCTCTCCCAATACCTTTGAAACTTTTCCTACGGGTTCAATTTCTGGTTCTCCGTTCAAATTTTCCTTTTGTGCAACATTCTTTGAACACTTGCGTTCCTTGCTTTCCAAGTGATCGTTATGCAAAAGCTTTGTACCAGAATTTTCATTGCTCACTTTAGACCCAATTTCTTCTGTTTTTCCCTTTGAAGAGGAGTCTCCACCTTGAGCTAATGAATCCGTAGTCTTGAAACCATAAGCAGTAGGGCCTTGAACCAAATTCTCGTGAAAAGTCACTTTCTTTGACTTCTTCCGTGTAACTTCTTTCTCATCTCTATAAGCATCTACGTCATGCTTTGCAACTTTGCCTTTAAGACAATACACTCCATCTTTGTAATTTCCAGAAATTACTTTCTTGTTATTTTTATAGAAGTGCACCATGAAATTGCTTCCTTTATACTTGCAACCTGATTTTTCTAACATCCCATAAGAAATTAAATTTCTACTCACCCCCGGTATGTATCTAACACCCGTGAGTATCATTTCAGAGCCATCTAAATTCTGAATCTTTATTTTTCCAATTCCTTTGATCTCACATTTAGTGTTATTTGCCATTAACACTGGACCACCATTAACCTTCTTGAAATCAAACATAACTTCCTTGTTTGATGTACTATGATAAGAACATCCAGAATCCATTATCCATTCTTGCTTAGTGTCTTGCACACTAGCTGTTAATATCAACGGTTGCTTTGGCTCTGTCGCAATGTTTGCAGATTCTCTATGTCTCCTTTCAGGACATTCTCTTTTCCAATGTCCTTCTTCTCCACAAATAAAACAACCTGTTTTATTCTTATCAAACCTTTGCCTTGATTTAGATATGCCCCTGCCATTAGATTTTCCTCTCCATGGATTTGGTTTCCCATCATAACCTCTTTTCTCTGATCTGCCCCTTGATTCCACGTACAAACCCTCTGCGTCCGACCTGGATTTGTTCAGCAGTCCCTTCTCCTTAAGTTCAACTTCTTTGGAGTATGCTGAGTTAATCACGTCATTCATGGTAAGAGTTTCTTTTGCAGTCCCATACTTGAGCGTGTCAACTAATGAATCAAATTGTTGGGGCAAGCTAGATAAAACTTGAATTGCCTGGTCTTCATCGCTTATGTTGATGTTTAGACTTGCAAGATCTGAAACTAGCTTGAGAAAAGTATCTAGGTTTTCTTCGATGCTCTTGTGATCTTCCATCTTGAAGCTTGCAAACCTCTGCTTCATGTAGATCCTATTAGGAAGTGTCTTTGTTTGGTAATCTCTTTCCAAGGCCTTCCAAACTCCTAAAGCAATTGTCTCCTTCATCACCTTACGCAGGACCAAATTTCCTAGGCTCATGCATATTAGATTCTTTGCCTTCTTGTCCTTTAACGGATCTGCTTTAACTTCTGGTAGTTTTTCGTCTTTCTCACCTTCTTCAGAAGACATGACTGAAACTTCCTGAATAGTAGAATCTAACCCTAGAAGCTCCAACTGCATTAGCATCTTATACTTCCATAAGCTAAAGTCGCCTTTTCCATCAAATCTCTCAACTTCGAACTTTCCCGATATCGATTCCATATCTCCTCCTAGCACTTGCAATCAAAACCTGGATTGCTCTGATACCACTTGTTAGGATTTAACCCTTTGCATAGTGCTTAAACTTAGAATGAAATCAATATCAAAACTTTGTCTTTATTCACTCTTAAAAGAATTAACACAAACTTAGCTTTGTAGACAAAAGTCTAAAACAATAAAACACTTGTTGTCTCTCTTAGCTCTTGTGCTCTTGCTTTCGGATGATTAATAACCACGGCCACCTCCTCTATTTATAATACTCTTGATCTAAGAGTATTCCTATTCTTATTGTCTTTTGGAAAAACATAACCGACATTACAAAGGAAAAGGAATAACTAAACGTGTGTTTCTTGTATGCATGATTTTCTGGGCTGGAGTTGGGCTTCAAAGGAATTTGGCTAAAGTTAGTTGGGCCCATATTCAAACATCCCGAAACAGAGGAACACTACCGATGACTCAGGTTGCTCGTTGAGCCACGTCATGATCCGATCTCGCTCCAGTGGATCCAAAACCGGACGGTCGTTGAAGCAGAGAATCGGACCCACTAGGTAAACCGGCGGGTATTCATTTACCGGTATACGATCAAAGTAACCGAAAGCGTTAGTTCCGATACATGTCGCTTACCAAAATAACCTTAGCTTCATGAAACCTTTCGCCCAGCTCGACCCATGTGTCGTAGGATTCGCTCGTCAGTACACCGAGCGGCAACACCTTTGTCGGAACAGGGGTGACGAAACCAGGAACAGTATTCTCCTCTTCCCCCGAGCTCCGGTCGAATCCGGACCTGACTCGACGGTGTCTCTCAGGAATGTATTTCAACAAACCCAATAAACTGGCATTACAAGTGAGGAAAATGTAAGATTAACTTTTATGATTTCTATTTTGAAATCTAGCAAGACCTTATTATAATTTAGATTAATTCAACCCTCATAATTTCTAAAGAAGAAGATAGAAATACTAACCTTTAATTCATGTTCTTTATTCATATAAGATGTAATTTGAATTCTCCTCCTTTAGACTTTTCTCTTTAGTGATTCTTCAATGGACAAGAATCCAGTCTATCCTTAGATCTTTTCTATTATGTGGGTTTTACTAGAATTTTTGTTATCCTCAAATAAAGAGAAAACAATACCCTTATATATATTAATAGAAGGGGTGTCATGAACTAACACAACCCTTCACTCATAACCACCACCAACTATATAAATACATAAATGTATATTATATCTTTATAATCATAGGAGGAATGACATTTATAAATTAAGGTAAAGGAGGGGGTATATCAATACACCCGAATTCTAATGTCTTTAATCGAAACCGATCCATCACAGTATCGTCTTTAATATTAGAACTCATAACTTTAATGTGAACTTGAACTTTATAACTAAACCAATAGACACATAGGTCATATAGAATATAAAATATTTTTACATTCTCCCACTTGACCTTTGTGTCAACTTAAGGGTTCAATAACTTTAACGTGCACTTTAACATCAAGTTCACTTGATCTTTACAAAATTAGAATTGATCGAATCATGGCGGTTGTATGTCATTTAACCGGCATAGTCCCTTCCATGTATCACAAACCAATTCTATTTATATTATCTTTACATGAGAATAACTTTTATTCTCAAAATCTTACCATATGTTATCTTTGAACCTTAAGTGTATACACATTCTTTAATGATAACATATTTACTAAATCAGAAACTTAACTTTAATTGAATTCCTAGGTGTCAAAAACCTAATGAGCATTCCATAACTATAATAGCAAGGCTTTGTCTATAATACTCATACGTTCTAAATGGCCATTGAACGCCTTGGGTGGTAAAGCTTTAGTTTGCGGATCCGCTATCATTATCCATTCTTATGCGCTCAAATGACACTCTATGTTTCTGAACTTCTTCTTTAACAAACAAGTATTTTAACTTAATGTGCTTAGCACCATTCCTATACTTTTCATCATTTCAAAAGAAGACAACTGCGAAATAATCACCAAAAACTCTCAGCGACTTGGTTATAATTAATGTCGACAATCCAAAAGGCCTGAGATAAATTTCCGCAGTCACTATTATTGAATTGTGGCCTCAAAGCATACCACAATTCAGCCTTAATAGTGGAAGTAGCAATGACTGACTGTTGTCCACTTTCTTTCTTATTGTTCCCTCAATTAATAGGAGCAATAGCCAAAAGTTGATTTTTACCATCAACACATTTGACATAATCTGAATCTGAATATCCAATGATCCTTAACTAATTGGATCTATTTTATGTAAGCATGTTCTCATTGGTGCCTTGCAAGTACCAATGGACCTTTCTTTGCAGCGTTCCAGTGGTTCATTTCGGAACTACTTTTCTTATCGGCCCAACTTTCCAATATCAAAAATGATATCAAGCTGAATACATGTCCGATATAGTTCTAACTCGAACCACTAATGTCTAAGGAAATCTATCTATATCTTTATGCTCCAATTCATCCTTACTAAAATTCCCCCTTCTGAATTGGAGCTATTCTTACGGAGCTCTTTCTTAAATATATCTCTTTAAGATCTTACTGATACATCCTTTCTGAGACAAACTCAGCAGTCCTTGTGATTTATCTCGAGAGATTCTATTCTGACCACATAAGATGCATCACTCATATCTTTCAGTTCAAAGTCTTAGAGAGATACTACTTTACATTATGTAACATGTCTACGTTATTTGCAGCAAACATAATTACATCAACATATATGACTAACATAAAAAAATATGCTCCCATTGACCTTAGTGTAGATACATCGATCAACTCTACAAACCATATGACGCAATGGTATCATTAAACTTCAAATACCATTGTCTAGAAGCTTATTCCAGTCTATATGTTGACTTTCTCAGCTTATACACCATATTTTCTTTTCTTGTGACCTTGGAAACCTTCATGTTGGTCCATCTATACTTCCACCTCCAGCACTCTATTCATAAGGATTGTTAAGTATCCATCTGGTGAAACTCAAGATCATAATGAGCCACCAAAGCCAAAAAAAATTCTAAAAGAATCCTTCTTTGAAACTGGAGAGCATGTTTCTTTATTGTTAATGCCATCTTTTATAGGTGAAACATTTAGTAACAAGATGAGCCTTGTATCTTTTAAGTTACCTTTCAAGTCGCATTTAGTCTTAAAGACCCACTTGTAACGAATGGTTTTGAAACCATTAGGCAACTCTACTAAGTACCAAACTTCATTATCACCCATAGATATTATCACATCTTTGTGGCATCAAACCTTTTCCAGAATTGTTACTTTTCATGGTCTTTTGAATGAGAACGGGTCTTCATCAATGCTTAAGCCACATTCACTTTCAACAGCAACCACATAGTCATCTGATATGACAGATCTTCTTTTCCTTTCAGATTGCTTTAAAGTTACTTGTGGTTTACAATTTTCTACTTGAATTGTGACAGGTTCAACGACAGTATCTTTACCTTGTGGGACTGGCACAATATTATGTTGTCCTATTGTGTCATTAAATTCTGATGCAACAATAGGAACAACTAACTCAGGTGGAACTGCAAGTGAAGAAATTTTAACCTTAACTTCATTAAGTTCACCTTTTGTGTTTTAACACTCCCACTAGTTTCACCGTTTTCAATGAACCTAGCATTACCCGAATCAACTATTCTTGTACTATAGTTAGGATAATAAAATGTGTACCCCTTTGATTTCTAAGGATAGCCAATGAAAAATCCATTGACAGTCCTATAATCAATTTTTTTTTCTTGTGGGTTATATAACTTTAATTCTACTTATGCTTTAAACTAGGTTTCCTTCCCGTCCATAGTTCGTAAAGGATTTTAGGAACTGCCTTACTAGGAACCATGTTTAGCATATACACTGCAGCTCTTAATGTATATATCCACAACACATGGGGTAAAAATAAATTATTAATATGCTCCTAACCATCTTTATTACAATACACTTCCCTCTCTCAACTACACTATTATGTTGAGGTATATCGAGTATAGTGTATTGTTCACAAATGCATCTACTTTCACATACTCTTTCAAATGGACCATACCAGGACAACATTCACTTTCATTGAATTTTCCATAAATTCACCACATCTATCAGATCTCACTACATTAACCTCTTTTATCTAACTGCCTTTCTAACTCATCAAAGAATATTTGTACGACATCCACAAACTTAGACTTTCATGCAGTTGATATGTATACTTATATCGTGAATAATCAACAATAAAAGTAATGAATTACTTATCATGAAAGAGTACCAAAAAGGGCCACATATATCTGTGTGTATTAACCCAAAAGCTAAGTGTTATTAGATGCGCTACACTTATTGCATCTACTTTCAACCACCAAGTATTAATAGACATTTCACCAAGATTCCATTAATAGTAAACAATATTTTAATGTTTACATTTCTTGTTGAAACAACCTATCTTTTTAGGAAAATCCTTTTGAAGTGTCTCATTCTCTTACAATAGAAACACTTTACTTCCTACTGGATTTTATATTTATGTCTTTATCATTTCTACTTGAAATTATTTGGCTGCTACTAACATTTTTCAAGACCTATGAGGTTAGCAATTTGGTCTTTCATCTTCCTTAATTTTCCATGCTCTTAAATAAACATAGCCTTTGATTTCTTAAAGTTTCATCTATCTTTAATGGTGTTGTTATTCACCTGGAACTGACTAAACTCAAGAGATAGAGGATTCATGATAAATTGGACTAAAAACTATTCATGCACCTCCATTCCTAAGATCTTAAACTTTTCGGCTGTATGGTTCACATGATCATAGATTAGTTGAGACCAGTCAAACATTTTCGTAGTTAACTCATTATGAGACTTCCTACAGTCGATTTACAACCAACTTTGACTATGAACACTCCTTAAATCTACTCTATAAATTCCTTCTCATTCTCTGTCTTAGGTATCGATGACTTAACCCTTTCTACTGTCATCAACCTTATTAAGTTCAAACTCAACCTATTAGATTGCTCTCCTCTCTTACACATCGAGACTTTTCACATTCAGAGCTATCTTTCATAATAGTTTAGGGCTCCTCATCATATACTATAACAAATTCCAAAGTCACTACACCCAGTGTACACTAGATCTTTTCAGACCATTTGCCATAAATGAGTGCATTGAACTTTACGACAGAGTTAACAAATGTAAACACATTTGACGAAGCTGCAAACTTTTATACATGCTTACGCTTTACTGTTTTGAAACATTACTACATATTCTATACTTAATATAAACTTTCAAGCTTGTATTTAAGTAACCTTTGGGCAATACTTAAACACAAACACTTTCAGTGATGCTAAAATACACTTTAATGATTAATCATTTCTAACCATGTCAAATGGTATCAAACCTTTGGGTATATATACTATCAACTATAGTAAAAGAAAATGACTAATCCTTTTCATATTATTAACTATATTCAATGATCCACCTTTGGGTGATCTCCTAGAATATAGAAAATAAAATAATTGATCACTAAAAAAATTTATAATGTCATTAGCATCTCTTTATTTATGATCAATTATACTATATTAATTTTAATATTTATAAGTATACAACAAGGTCACTTTGGTGACTAACATGTTATAAACTATATAAACATTAAAATACTAATAGGTAAATTTATCTTAATATTATGTTAATATTCCATGATATAATAATTTCTATATTGTGTTAATATTTCATAACACAAATTACATATTATTAAAATGCAGCGGAAACACTTTAAAATTTATAAGTTTCTATATATAATATTTTAAATTAATAAAATATTATGTAACTATTTCATTATTTATAACTGTATAGAACACTTGACTCCTTAATTTTCAGAATTATCATGCAACCATCCATGCATTCATCCAAATAAAGTTTTAGAAAAGGTTAAACGAAAGGTTGCAAATTTCAACTATTCCATGAATTTTCCTTTTCGTGATTTTACTACATTTTTTTTAAAGGGATTTATTTACGAGTTTCACATCAATCTCTTATGGTTTCCTTAATCCATAAAAGACCTTAATAATGATATGATCGTGAGTTCTGAAAACAAACGCTCACGTAAAGTATTGGTGACCTTTCACACTTAGTAACCGTAGAATTTTTTTATTCTGTCAAACAATGTATGTGCACATGGATCCATTCCAGAAAACATGAACATGATATTTAATTGATTCCACAATCACCAGTGCACATGTCAGGTAATATTCTAGAAATTATAAACGACATAGACGCACCCGTTTCATCAACTCGTGTTGTTTAACTAATTGTGCTTCACTAATTTCTTAGAACACAAACCGACACAACTTTACGGCATCAATAACCGTAAACTTAAAACATATGAGTGCACATATTAACAGAAAACCCAATATCACTTATTCACGGAATCATGCATGTGCTTTAAGTTTAAGTTTGTTACCGTGAAACCCATATTTTTTGATGTTTACACTTTTTAAACAAACAATCATTATGCACACATATGACTCATCGTGATTTTTAATGGATTTATTGATATTCATTCATGTAAAATTCAATATGTAAACGATTACGAGAACTTGCGTTTACTTTAACCATGGAACATGAACACTCTTTAAAATGGATTTAACCATCTATGTTCATGAACACATGAAAAAAAAATATTACTGTGAATTAATAAAATCTAGAATGGCTCTGATACCAAATGTAAGATTAACTTTTATGATTTCTATTTTGAAATCTACCAAGACCTTATTCTAGATTTAGATTAATTCAACCCTCATAATTTCTAGAGAAGAAGATAGAAACACTAACCTTTAATTCATGCTCTTGATTCATATAAGATGTAATTTGATTTCTCCTCCTTTAGACCTTTCTCTTTAGTGATTCTTCAATGGACAAGAATCCAGTCTCTCCTTAAATCTTTTCTATTATGTGGTTTTACTAGAGTTTTTGTTATCCTCAAATAAAGAGAAAACAATACCCTTATATATATTAATAGAAGGGGTGTCATGAACTAACACAACCTTTCACTCATAACCACCACCAACTATATAAATACATAAATGTATATTATATCTTTATAATCATAGGAGGAATAACATTTATAAATTAAGGTAAAGGAGGGGGTATATCAATACACCTGAATTCTAATGTCTTTATTGAAACTGATCCATCAAAGTATCGTCTTTAATATTAGAACTTATAACTTTAATGTGAACTTGAACTTTATAACTAAACCAATAGACAAATAAGTCATATAGAATATAAAATATTCTTACAGAAAATGTAAGAAGGGAAGTGAAACTTGTTTCCAACATCCATGAAAGGTACACAAAACATATCAAGAACAAGCCCCGCGACACGAACTGTGTCTGAACCGTCACGTGAAGAGGACAAGACAGTCGAGACAGCGTCTCTGACGAAAGGAACCATTTTCTTGACGTATTCAAGAATGTAAGCTTCGGGAGATCTTACGAAGAACTCTATCGGTGGAGGGTTTTGAAGCTCCGACAAGGTGACGATACGGATGCGAGGCTCTGACTTTGATAGTGACTGGATTGAAGCATCGCAGTTCGATAGTGGGCCGAAAGGTAAACCCCATTGGAGGATGGTGATGGTGTGGATTCGACTGTTGACATGAATAATGAAGCAATACAAGGAATAAGAGAATTTAATCTCATGGAAGAGAAAGGTTAAACAAGAGCATGCAAGTGGTAAATGGCTAAATGGAACAAAACACTCATATTGCCTCACTCCATGGTTTATGGTTCCTTGCTTTATGGAGAAGTCCACTCAGACCATCTCCATGTTTCTTGGTAGCCTTGTTTCATGGTGCAAACCATCTTATTTTATTTTCCATGTTTTCTTAAGCCACTCAATGTATTGGCTATAAATATAGTTGCATGTATCTCAAAGGAAGCAAGCAAATAGTTTCATTCTCTCTTGTTTCTACATACACAAAACCTCTCTTCTCTCTCATGTTCTTTGGTTTGTTCATCATGTTCTTATGTTAAAATCTCTCTGAATCTCTAAAACTCACATGGTATCAGAGCCATAAAAGCTCCTGAAATCTTATTATCCCTATTTTATTTCATTTATTCCGCAAACTTACTCTATTTTACCTATTCCTCTAGTACATACTTCCGCAAAGAAGATTCAAGATGGAGAACTCAAAACTCGTGGCTATTCCAGTAACCTTAACTGGCGATAATTATTTGTTGTGGTTTAGATTAGTCAAGACAGCACTTGGAGGTAGGGGCTTATGGGAACATGTTTCTGTTGGAGAAGCCCCAACAAAAACCATCCAAGACAAATATGGTGTGGAGATGGCAGCGACTGTTGATGGCAAATGGAGTCAGGAAGACTTCATGGTGATGTCCATTAATCAAAACAGTCTGGAACCATCTATTCTGGCAGCTTACTCTTACTGTGAGAGCTCCAAAGAGTTGTGGGATATACTGAAAACGGTGTATGGCAACATTTCAAACCTAAGTGGAGTCTTTGAAGTCAAGAAGGCTATCAACTCACTTCACCAAGAGAGCATGGACTTCAATCAACACTTTGGCAAATTCAGAGCATTGTGGGCTGAGTTAGAAATGCTGAGGCCACACACCGTGGATCCAACCGCCCTTAATGATAGGAGAGAACAAGACAAGGTATTTGCCTTGCTTCTTACTCTAAACCAAGGGTACAATGATCTCATCAAACACATACTCCGGGCTGAGAAGCTACCAACACTAGAAGAGGTTTGTGCTCAAATCCAGAAGGAGCAAGTCTTAGTAGGTCTCTTTGGAGGTAAAGGCGACTTGATATTAGCAAACCAAGCTGAAGGAGTTGCAAACAAAGGTTACTTTAAAGCTGAAGACAAGAAGGTGTGGATTTGTGACCATTGCAAGAGGAAGGGTCATGGGAAGGACAAGTGCTGGCTTCTCCATCCTCACCTCAAGCCTCAGAAGTTCAGGACTCCTTACAATGATGCAAAAGCCAACTTCTCTGGTGATATGCGTGAGCCATCTACTCCAGGAACCAGTAACTGCTCAACCTTGAAGACAACTCAGGATGAAGTCATCAAGCGCTCTGACATTGAAGCTCTCATCAAAATCCTCAAAGACAACTCTGGTAACACACTTGGTACCTCTTTACATACTTCAGATAGTGGTATCTCCTTGAATGCCTTAGCTGGTTCTGAATTTACAAAACTTTTAGTTATAGATTCAGGAGCTAGTCACCACATGATTAGTGATCTAAACTTAATTAAAAATATTGTTCCTGCTTTAGGAAATGTTATGATAGCTAATGGAGAAAGAGTGCAAATTAAAGGGATAGGTGATCTTAGGTTATTTGAAAAAGATTCTAAAGCGTTTTACATGCCTAGTTTCACATCCAACCTTTTATCAGTTAAGATAGCAACTAATGATTTGAATTGCAAGGTTACCTTCACTCCTAATGATGTCTACTTTCAGGATATTGAAACTAGTAGGGTTCTTGGCAAATGTGTGACAAAGGGAGACTTGTACGTGCTTGGAAACACTAAGCCTGTAACCGATTTATCTTGTGCTTTAAATTCAAATTTTAATTTCCCTAAGGATGTAATGTGGCATGCGAGATTAGGACATCCCCATTCTCGTGCCTTGAACATCATGCTTCCTAGTATTTCTTTTAAAAGTGATTGTGAGGCTTGTATCTTAGGCAAACATTGCAAAAATGTGTTCCCTAAATCAAGTATTATTTATGAAAACTGCTTTGACCTTATTCACTCTGATGTTTGGACTGCCCCTTGTGCATCTAGAGATCATCATAGATACTTTGTGACATTCATAGATGAGAAGTCTAAATACACATGGATCACACTGTTGCAATCAAAGGATAGGGTCTTAGAAGCTTTTATAAATTTTCAGAGTTATGTGTCTAACCATTTCAATGCCAAGATAAAAAAATTTAGATCAGATAATGGAGGAGAATACACAAGCAATGCATTTAAACAACACTTAGCAAAACATGGGGTGATCCATCAAACCAGCTGCCCATACACACCTCAACAGAATGGTGTAGCTGAGAGAAAGAATAGACACCTTATGGAGGTTGCCAGGAGCATGATGTTTCATACGAGTGTACCCAAAAGATTTTGGGGAGATGCAGTGTTAACGACATGTTATTTGATTAACCGAATTCCCACCAGAATCCTACAGGATCACTCTCCATTTGAGGTACTCAACAAAACCAGACCTTTTATAGATCATATGCGTGTGTTTGGGTGTCTTTGTTTTGTTTTGTTTTGATACCAGGAGAGCAAAGGAACAAGCTAGAGGCTAAGAGTACAAGGGCAATGTTTATGGAAAGTCTTGGGGTTAGTATGCCTGAAGCAAGGATGGAAACTGAACCAAAGGACACCGGAAGGGACCCAACACCACATACTGAAACCGAGTCAAGTATTAATGAGCTTGGAGTTCCTCACCTTGATCATGAGGGGGGCAATGAAAATCAGGTCGAGCCACAAGCTGAGCAACAAGAACAAGAACAAGAACAAGAACAAGCTGAGAAATCTCCTGATCAAGCTGAGCAACAAGAACAAGAGGAGCCAGTGTTAAATGAAACTCAGTCTTCATATGATGCGGAGGAAGCTCAACCACCACTAAGGAGGAGTACCAGAATCAAACAACCAAGGGTGTACCTTAATTTGCAGGCAGTAGCACATCATATCCAAGCTGTGTGTTCCCTAGCTCAGTATCCTCAAGAACATGTTGTGTTCGTTGGAGAACTGGACCAGGAATACACTCCAAGGTCTTATGAGGAAGCTATGGAGCATAAGGAGTGGAGAGAATCAGTTGGAAGAGAAACAAATGCAATGATTATCAATGAAACCTGGTATGAAGTGGAGCTTCCCAAAGGCAAGAAAGTTGTAACAAGTCGTTGGATCTTCACAATCAAGTACAATGCAGATGGTACATTGGAGAGGCGCAAAACAAGACTAGTAGCAAGGGGCTTCACTCAGACCTATGGGGAAGACTACCTTGATACTTTTGCACCAGTCGCCAAAATACACACCATAAGGATCATCCTATCTTTGGCAGTTAACTTGGAATGGGATCTATGGTAAATGGATGTTAAAAATGCTTTCCTACAAGGAGAACTTGAATATGAAGTATATATGAGACCACCCCCTGGTCTAGAACATCTTGTCAAACCTGGAAATGTTCTTAGATTCAAGAAAGCCATCTATGGCTTAAAACAATCACCAAGGGCCTGGTATCACAAGCTCAGCACCACCCTGAATGGAAGAGGTTTTGTAAAATCTGAAGCTGATCACACACTCTTCACTCTCACCAGCCAACAAGGAATTGTAGTGATCCTTGTATATGTGGATGATATCATCATCACTGGTAGTGATAAGGAAGGTATTTTCTTAACGAAAGTCTTTCTTAAATCCTCATTTGATATCAAAGACTTGGGTGAGCTAAAGTACTTTCTAGGGATTGAGATATGTCGATCTAAAGATGGACTGTTTATATCCCAAAGGAAGTACACACTTGATTTGTTAAATGCGGCAGGTAATCTAGGTGGGAAAGTGGTCAAGACTCCACTAGAAGATGGCTATAAGGTGATGCGTGAGGGGGAGATTGAAGACAAGCCCTATGAAGATGTTAAGCAATATAGAAGGATGGTTGGGAAACTCATCTACCTCACCATCACTAGACCCGATGTGTGCTTTGCAGTCAACCAAGTTAGCCAGCATATGCAAGCTCCCAAGATTCACCATTGGAACATGGTGGAAAGGATTCTAAGGTATCTAAGAGAAGCACCCGGTCAAGGAGTTTGGATGGGTTGCAACAAGAACACAGAGATAGTGGGATATTGTGATGCTGATTGGGCTGGAGATAGAACGGACATAAGATCAACAACAGGCTATTGTACCTTTATTGGAGGCAATTTGGTAACGTGGAAGAGCAAGAAGCAGAAAGTGGTATCGTGCTCAAATGTTGAAGCAGAATATAGAGCAATGAGGAAGCTCACTAGTGAGCTCATTTGGATCAGGAACCTACTCAATGATTTGGGTATGGAGACATCATCACCAATCACAATGCATTGTGATAATCAAGCTGCAATACACATAGCATCCAACAATGTGTTTCATGAAAGAACCAAACACATTGAGGTTGACTGTCATAAGGTGAGACAAGCTGTGGAACAGAGGATCATCCTACCATGCTATACAAGAAGTGAAGACCAGCTAGCTGATATATTCACCAAGGCGGCAAGTACTAAGGTTTGTGAGTTCATCCATCCAAAGCTTGGACTCATAGACCTCACATGTCACTGATCTCCCTTCTATGAAGTGTTCTACTCTTTTTCCTTAGCTTGGGTTTTCTCCCAAGAGGTTTTACCTAGCTAAGTTTTTAATGAGGGAATGCTTCATGGCTTCCAAGCTCGACCAATCCCTATGGTCAAGCTTGAGGGGGAGTGTTGACATGAATAATGAAGCAATACAAGGAATAAGAGAATTTAATCTCATGGAAGAGAAAGGTTAAACAAGAGCATGCAAGTGGCAAATGGCTAAATGGAACAAAACACTCATATTGCCTCACTCCATGGTTTATGGTTCCTTGCTTTATGGAGAAGTCCACTCATACCATCTCCATGTTTCTTGGTATCCTTGTTTCATGGTGCAAACCATCTTATTTTATTTTCCATGTTTTCTTAAGCCACTCAATGTATTGGCTATAAATATAGTTGCATGTATCTCAAAGGAAGCAAGCAAATAGTTTCATTCTCTCTTGTTTCTACATACAAAAAACCTCTCTTCTCTCTCATGTTCTTTGGTTTGTTCATCATGTTCTTATGTTAAACTCTCTCTGAATCTCTAAAACTCACACCGACGAGGTTCGTGGCTGAGGATAAGTTTTACGAGTTCGATAGTGGCGATAAAGTGTCCGGTGGCAGGGAAAGGGATGAAGATGAGTTCTGCTTCTTGCTTCTCCATTGGTTCAGAAATAAACGTATGTGTTGATGCTTGTAAGCGAAGTCAAGTAGAGTGAGAGTTGGACAAACAGTTAAAATATATAACCAAATGATTCCACCAATAAAAAAATGATTCTACCATGATGAAAATGTGACTTTTAGGGTAGCCACAAGTCGGATAACTACAAGCATTTATTATTATGGGTCATGTATGTAATGTGGCTAGTAGCATGCGCGAGGTGTGACTTTCTCAGCCATTCGATAGGATTTAAAAACCGTAAAGAATCAAATATTGGGTGAAGCCAGTAAGGATGTGGGCATAAGAATATTTCAGGATGGGATAGGATGAGAACGTATCAATGTCTTTTGCAAAATTTTGTTGAAACTCGTTTTTAACAAAGTGGTGTGGATATTTTTTGATGAATTTTTTCGTTGGAGACATAATATCGAAAAGACCGGAATTTGAGCATGATGAGATCGTCACTATGAACACTGTGAGAAAGTGTATTCGTTTGTCAAAATCCAAATTGTGTTGAATAAAATATTAAAGTCTAAAGTGATTGACATGTAAAATATATAAAGCTTGAAATTTAGCTAAGTATAAAAACAAATAGACCATTTTGGATATTGAGTTTGATTTTAGATTTAATATGTTAATTAGATTTTATATCAATTAACTTGTTTTAAATCTTATTCATAATATATTTTTATGCTTAATAAATATCAAAATATAAGCCTAATAAAATATATTAGCGTAATTGATTTGGTCAAAATAGACCTTATGACTCTGATATCTAAGGTATAATGGAGCATATGAACTAAATATCATTACTACAATTGAAAGCATTGGTACGTTACTGGTCTCTATAATTTCACAAGGTGTTTCATTTTTCAATTTAAAAAGAAGCACTTGTGTAGCAAAGAAGACAAAGAGAAAAACAATCTTTCACATTTTCTTTATTTAATATTTCTTTTGAGACTGAGATTATACAAAAACGAGTTTTATGAGGTTTATGATAGAGTGACGCAGATCAATTTTTTTTGTAGTTGTATCATTACACTCATTACGTTATAGAACCGTCGCACTGCGGGATGTATTTTGAGTTAAGTAAAAAGATAACATTTTGACTCTGCGATTGTATCATTTTTTCTTACTATTTAGTATAATCTTATCAATTTTACTTTTTATAATATTCAATTATGCGTAGTTTATATATTACGGTTCTATCAAAGTCTATCGATTTCTAAACCATTAAACCTAGGTTTGTGGTGAGTTTCTATCTAAAGGTTTTTGTGGATATGGTTTTTTGACTATACTTAATCAAGATTGGGGTTCAAAAATTCATGTGGGTTAGGGTTCCTTTGCAAATGAGTTAGTTGTATATAAAGTTGTTATGTAATGAAGAAGGTTAACCTTAATTAGCTGCACAAGAAGCCTCTATCAAAACCTTATCTAGCTTGGTGACAATCTTAATCTTCTTTCTTTTTTTCTTTGTTTATGAATAAAACTCTATAAGTTGTTAGTCTTTCTATCTATATCTTAGACAACAATAAATCCTTGTTTTGGATTTTCCTACAAACCCGCAGACCTAATCAAGATTATAGTTATCTGACTCTTTCTTAATTGAATGTTCAGTAAATAAAATCCATTTGTTAAATCTGAGTGCATTGGTGTTTCAAACGATTCTCATCTTTGTTCATTGATGTTTCAAACGATTCTCATATTTGTTCATTGATGTTTCAAACATAAGAAAATCAATTAATTTGAATATTTCTTCCTAGTGCCCGACTCTTTTAGCTTTACGAATCAATTCTAGTGGCCAAAAGGTAAGGCCTTCGTTATACCTTGCATTTCTTAGAGCTTTTACAAGACTTTTTCATCTATAGTAACAATATCTATTGTTTTTTTTACACAACACCACTAGGTGCGCCAAATAAGAACCCCATTTGATGGGGCCCAGCAACTAGCAAAGGAATGGCCGGTCATGTTCGGCTTTCAACTCAATTACTAGTTTTGGCAATGTTGAGATCTTGCAGTTCACAACAGAAAGTCCCTAAAGATGTAAGACCGGTAGCTATAGTTACTCATTACATTCCTAAGGGCAACCCCAATGGTGAGAAGTCCTTTTATGGTTTGTAATGTAATTACTTTATTTAATTAAGTCTAAAGATTGAGTCAATGACTAAAGTACATGTGGGAAGTGGGATCTAATAAGGTTCTTTAAGGTTTGGTTCAGCGATACAAGATTTATTCTCTTTCGTCATATTTGATTACTTTTAATAAAATAGTAAAGAGAAACTTTGTTTATAAGCATTCGTTCGAGGGGCTCTAAGAGCATCATTATCCCTGGCTCTTAGCCAGGGTTCTTAGCGTGGGGTTCCCTGTTTTTTTAAGAATTCAGCTCTTGAAGTTCTTCTGCAAGAGCCAGTTTTTAAGAAGTTCTTGCACTGTTCACGGACCCCACTGACATGTGGCGGCCCGCTATTAGTTCATCCTTTTTTTTAAACAGACTAAAAAGAAAAAAAAAAAAACTAAGAACCCTTTAAGGTTTCTTAGGGATAATGATGATCTAAGATGACACCAATCTATTTAGTATATCAAACAAAGTATCTTATTAATAAAATACTAATATAATAGTAAAGAAAAACTTTGTTTAAAAACATGCGTTTGAGGGGCTCTAAGAGCACTCACATCTATTTAGTATATCAAACAAAGTATCTTATTAATAAAATACTAATAATTTTAATATAATTTAACTAATTAATAAATTTTAGACTATCAATCCAGAGTGAAAATTAATCACCATGCAATACAACATGCCAAAGTATCTCCTCTTTTTGAGTTTTCAGGATGGAAACATCTTTTATTTTGCTAAAAAATAAAAACTTCATATGTTCTTTCATCACTTTTTACCATTTTTAATACTTTAATTTGTATAGATATTGAATAGAAATCTCCTATAAAAAATTGATATCAGAACATATCCACCAGGACATACCCTGTGGTTTTTAGTAGTAAAAAGAAAAAAATAAATGAAAATTAAAAAATAAAAACTAAAGTTTATTAAACAAAAAACTTACTAGATATCCATTAGAATCTCCTTTGACATATGTTAAACAATAAATGGTTTCATTTCTTAAAAGCTAATAAAAGATAATTTCAGTAACTCAGTTAAATTAAAATATAAGTATTAATTACTTGAGAACTTCATGTGAAATACTATCCTGATGTGGTTGCTTTTATAAAGGCTATAACATTACCATTCTGTTCAAATATCTTCATGTCATTTAGGTCAACATTTTCTAGAAAAGAAATTACTAACTATTCTATACGAGAATTTTGAAAGAAATAGTTACAAATATATATAATATACTAGGGTCGGCCCGCCCTACGGGCGGGATATACTTTATTTGTGACCTAAATTACTATTTTTGTATAATTTTGTGGTTTGGATTTTCAAAAGATATATATGATAATGATTTTTGTCTTTTAGAAAGTCCTAGGTAAGAAGGGATTATATGTTGTAAGATATATTTTGCTTGTTTACAATAGTTGTTTTTATATTAAAGAGTTATAGCATTGATATGTTGTGAGGATTTGAAAAGGTTTTCATGTTGTTTCGTTTTAAAAAACTTTGATCCCATTTTCAATATCAAAATGTTTTTTTTCTAATATTAATTCTTTTATAGAATAAGTAAAGATTTTTTATTTAATCTCATACACTGACTTTTGGAGTCACTTTAATTTAAAGATATATACTAATTCCCTGAATATAAATATAATATATAAATATATATATATATATATGTATATATATATATGTGTATATATATACATATATACACATATATATTATTATTAGAACTGACTATTAAAATATAATTAATATGCCAAATTAGAGTTATTTTTATTTGTTATTGTGTTGTCCAACAAATTTGAAATGATTAAAACTCACTATCTGTCATTTTTCCAATATTGGAAATTAGAATAGGGAAATAATTTGAAATTAAATTTAATTAAACTTTTCTTATGCTTTAAATACTTTTGTCTTATTTATTTACGTTTTTATATAAATAACTAAGTTCGCCCCGTCCTACGGGCGGGTAAATAAATAATAATTAACACTTTTATATGAATATATGGTAAATTTCATATAAAATTTAAAAATGAAATCTTGTTCTAAATTAAAAATTATGGTGTAAAGCAGAAAATAATAAATACAATCTTCTTCATTTTAAAATTATCTGTAACTTTTAATAAGTGTTTTAATTAATAAGTAAAACTGAGGCAAAATTAAAATTAACATTCATTATTATTTTTGTTAGAGATACAAAATTATTTTACCATTTAAAATTGTGAAAATGTAACAGCTATATTTTTTCTTGTTGCAGTTTATTGACCTCATTATTTTTTTATTGAAATATCAAATTTATTGGGCAAAAGAAAAAACATTTATAGGGAGATCATTGTATAGGCTATCCTATTGAGAACTTATTTCAAACCATCTTCTCAGCCTTTCTTCCAATGGATGACCCCTTACACAGCGAAAGGGAAATAATACGGTTACGAATCAACTTGTCAATACTCTGGGTGATTAACTCTATTGGTATCCAGCCGCTTTCATGATCTCGTGGATTTCTTTTCCTCCAAATTGACGTTATTCTTTTGTGAGAAATAAAATAATAATATACATTAAAAGTATGTAAAAACATAAGTTATTGATTGTACTATTTTATTTGATATAGTTAAAACACTTATGGATATGTAATATTTTATTTGTTTCGAGGTGTCTCAAGTTTAAATATATTTACACTAATTAACTTTCCACTGTAATGTAACAACTTTGATAAAATTATAAAAATTCAAAATTTAAAATACCATATAAATAGTTTCAATAATTCTGCAACAAAATTAGTATATTTTTATAAATCAGAAAATGATTTTAGTTTCTGTTTTTTTTGGTGAAATATTTGTTTCTGATCATATTTAGTTTCATTAAAAATGAAAATTTATTTAATTTTAGTGTTTCTACTATTTATGTTTTCAAAATTATTTTAGCATTTATTGAACTTCATTTTATATCAAAACAATCTGTAAATTGACTCGTGCGAATTTAAAATAGTCTTACAAATTAATAATTTCATAAATTAATAATTTCATAAATTAATAAAATATTACATATCAAACATTTTATTTATGAATATATCGCTATCAAATAATTTAGTTGAAAAAAGTTAAAGTGAACATAATGGAAATTAAACAAAGTAATTTAAATGTAACCATACAATTATAATTTGGAAATCAAGATGAACTAAACCATATATGATTGTGCTCATATTGTTTTTTTCTTGAGAGATTAAAGCTAAAAGAGATAATTTAGTGCTTTAACGTTTTTAGTATTGGTTGTATTGAATGAAAGGCTATCAATCCTATCTCATCAAATACCCCATTCTCAGTTTCTATTTTGTAAGTTAAAACGGATTTGTCAAGTCTGTATCTCTCCAATTTTTTTTAACACACATTAATTTAAAATTTATTTATGTTAGAACTGTTTAAAACCCGTTTATATAAATTCCGTTTAACTTATATCGTTTACGATCTATATTCTTAAACTAAAATTTAACCATCAAAAATAGAAATATTAGTCGAAAGGATAACTCTATGAAAATCTTGTCTAGTTTACCAGTTTATGTAAAACTTGTTTACTGTATGTTTGTTTAATTTGTTTTACTTTTTCTTTTACTAATTCTTAGAAAATGTATTTTTAAAATTTTCATGTTGAAATTAAAACTTAAGACGGTTGATATGTTTTTCTAATTAATAAATTTTACTTGTATGTGTTTTAGTATAGTATTTATCATATAGTATTGTTTTGCATAAAATCAAACATCTGAGCTAAAGAAAATGTTCTGTATTTCATTATTTGCTACTGTGAAACATAACAAAATGCATAACGTGGCTGAGTGAACTAAGAATACCACAAACCATAATTAAACGGAGAATTACAGAACATAACAAAACATGATTAAACATTCTTCATCCTTCCACACGAATGAGTTGCACTTTGCTCTTTTACTTGTGTCTGTCAAGTCCTCACATCCATATGCTCACGCTGAGCATTAAGATTTTCTATAGTTGGTTCAGATTGAAAATCCATCTCTGCAAAACAATGGAATAAAAACATCAGAACTATAACAAAACAAAAACTCTCGCTTAAAACCCATTATGAGGTAGAGCTCCCTTATCAGAACTAATAACCATCGTTTTCTGCCATATGTTATGGTTGCTTTATAATAAACAAAACTATAGCTTAATAAACAAAAGCTCTTGATTAGGATGAATCATGACCATTGTTTTGTCCTGTTAACCAGTACTGGTTTCTTGTAATTTTACCTAATAAGGATACAATTCTGTTTATCAATCGACTCCAAAGCGATTAAAAGTTCCGTTGAATTCAGAAGAGAAACTCCAAGGATTAACAGAAGAAACATGAACATGATCTATTAGTGAACTTAAGGAGAAAGTCTTTTTTTTTTGCACACATGAGTGAATTAAAGAAGTAAAAGAGATAGACATATAAAATAACAGAGGAAAATGTTGAGATTTAAAATGAACAAAAACGTCAATCAACAATGAACACCTCTTATTTTACCAGCCAAAAGGTGGCAAACCACAAATCAAGATGAATTGAATAATCTCTGCACTCCAAATATCCATCTCCTTTCCATAACTTTGTCTTGATACTTAAGGAGCAACATAGCACTTCATACTGTACTGACGTATGCTTAGAGGCAGTTCAAAAGAAACTCTTACAATAATAACGTATGGAAAGATTAAACTGATGAATTTCACGGAGAGAAACTAACATATTTACACATTTCTAGATGTAAAATCAAACAATGGAAAGGAGGGGATGTATTGAATGAAAGACCGTGTGAGGAGTGGGGAGATGGTGTTAATGAGAGCGTTAATGAGAATGCTTGAATGATGACGAATTCCATAACGGTGCCAGAAGCCGATGGCTGGTGATAAGAACTCCAATTAATACGACATAGACATCGACTTCTATTGTGGTTGATCGGAAGTGACAGTTTTTTGTGAGCGGTTTAGTTTCGATTGATGGTAAGGAGTTCAAAAGAGGCGATCGAAACACCACCGACGAAATCGTTAGGCCATCAGTCTCCCCAACGGCGGAGATCGAACAATGGGAAAAACCCTAACGTTCAGATGGAGGCGCTTAGCGGGTTTAGGGATGCTTGATATCGGGCCTTGTTACATTTGCAAAATATGAAGCCCACATAAAGATGAATCCTATAGATATCGACTCACCTTTAATAAAACGCAGAGTTGTATTATGAGGGACACGTGTCAGCATGTGGTTTAACGATTTGATGACGTGGCAGTCTTAGAAGAGAGAAAACTCTTCTTTATATATATAGATTTTAGTTGATAATTATATATACATCCAAATATTTTTATCTGTTGATTGATCTAAATGTGTTTTCAAAAAGTTTGGTAGTTATATAATAACTTGTTGGCCCTCACACAATGCTCTGTTGGCCTTGGCCCTCATTTATTAGTCGGCTCTGTTGGTAACCACATAAAAGTGACAGGGGATAGATTGATCTTTCCTTTTCATGCTCTCGACGTATTTACAATACGTAGGCTTGGATCTTTGGATATGCGACTATGCGTTGAGATTTGAATCAAGTATTTTGAGTTGGGGTTCACCCTCTTAAATTCCATTCTACTATTGTTAAGTATATGATTGAAATTAAATAATAATACTTTAGATTCGGTTCTCATTTTAGTAGATACTAAAATATATAATAGTAACTATATATAATTAGGATTCGGGTTATATAAGTTCATATATATTTGAAATAAAAGATTAAATTTAAAAACAAAATAGAAAAATATTAAAACTAAATAGATTTTAATACACTTATTAAGTTGATAAATTAAGCATGAAAACAAAGATCAGTTGTAAAAAAAATGCATTATCTTATAAAGTAAATTGATTTGTTATTTTAATGAACAAATTGTGAAATACTTATTTGTATTTGAGTATTTAAAGTATTTATTTATGTTTTAATATTTATTTTTATATATTATATCAAACAAATGTTGAGTATTTGAAATATTTATATATATTTCATATATTTATATTGACTATTAGTTATAGATTTTTTGGGTTATTTGTATATGTTCGATTAATAACACTTCAGGCTTGGATATATTTTGTAATACCCTACAAAATTTATTTGACTATTTTTATATAATAATAAAAGAACGATTGAATAAAATAAAATCTACCTAAGAAAAAAAGAAAAAAAATGTTGGCCTATTAAACTCTAAATCAAGAATAATTTGTAAAGAGAAAACACATTCACGAAGTCAACAGAAAAACTAAAATTTTCATAATTTTATTTTGTTCTTACTGAAATCTTTTCTGCCTTATTTTATTTGTTGATATTCCAACCTATTTCAAATAACTCCACTATTGAATTTGTGTTTTCATCTCGTTTAGATTGGAAAATAACTAGAGGAACCTAATTGATTCGGTACAAACCGATAGCAAACACTTAAATTGGAGACAAAGAAGATTCACGCATGAGATAACAAATGAATATTTAAAACATGAAAGAAAAGAACAAGGTTCAAAGTAGGCAAATCACCATAGGACCGTAGCATAAACAAAGTTACATAGCTTATTGACAAGAAAAAGGCTTATGGCTCGATTCCAATCACATTCTGTATAAACTTCTCAGTAGCAGCATACGAAGATCCACCAATCAAAATACCTTTCCGCGCCATCTGAGAGACATCCATCACTCTTTTCCTCACCAAATCATCATCCTTGTCCATCACGCAACGAATCGCTGCCTCTATCTCGCTTGCACTTACAATCTCATCCCCACGTACCCTGTAATCAAGCTTCAGCTCCACCGCGAGGTTCAGTTCCTTAACCAACATAAACGCATTGAGCTGTTGCTCTGCATACATCGGCCACGTCACAATCGGCACACCAAACCATAAACTCTCAACTATTGAGTTCCATCCACAATGAGAAACAAAACATCCCACTGCCTTATGGGCCAATATTTCCACCTGAGGAGACCAACCACATACCATTCCACGTCCTTTGACACGGTCGAGGAACCCCTCGGGGAAACAATCATCTTCTGCGTTACCCTCTTCAATGCGGAGTGACCAGATGAATCTGTAATGACAATGCTCAACCCCATGTGCTATTTCCTTCACTAGAGGACCCTTTAACCTCCCCATACTCCCGAAACAAAGGAACACAACAGACGCCTCGGGCTGATCATCAAGCCATTTCATCAGCTCGTCACGACCACCAAGGTCCTGATCTGGATGAGGTTGGGCCTTGGGGTTAAATATAGGCCCAACAGCATAAACAGGAGGGTAGTAACTCTGCTCATTAATAAAATAATTCACAGAGTAAGGCTCAATATCAACAGAGGTATTCACTAGGATTCCATTGACCTTGTTAAACAAGATAGCAAGTTTAACGTAAGCTTCATAACCATCTTCCATGAACAAAGCTGTCGGAAGAACATTGACCGGAACAGGGTTGACAAAGCCTGGAATCGACAACATTTCACCTGAATCTCTTACAAAAACCGATGTATCTTTACCATGTCGATCTCCAAGATACTTCAACATAGCTAGGAACCCGGAACTTGTAGTCATGAACACATAGAAAGGGAGAGTTACATCGTTTGCAACGTCAACCATGGGGAGACAGAAGAAATCAGCGACTATTCCCTTAACCTTGACTCCATCTAGTGAAGGAGACGATAAGATGCTCATGACTATGTTTCTCACGAGAGGGATGTTTCTCTCGGTGAAACCGTATATGAAGGCTTCCGCAGACTGAGTAGTACCAAGTGTTGGTTTATCTTCTAACTCAGGGACATCAATGAATCTAACAAAGGGCAGAGACGGTGCAATTGAGTTAACATAGGTGTTGAGATGAGACTGACCTTGTATCTTCATCACGAGAATTGTGATGCGGATCCTATCGTCATGGTCAATGAGACGTCTAGCAAGTTCAAGAAAGGGGACGAGATGACCGACGGTTGGTGTTGGGATGAAGATTAGCTCTGTGTTTCTCATCTCTGACACAAGTGATAGTTTTTGTTTTTTTTCCTCTCCTCTGTTTTTGTAATGACAAAGAACATCAATCTACTTATGGAAGAAGAGAGTTAGTTACTTTACTTCATCTTGACATTGTCACACGTGATCATTGCTGCTCCTAGTCCTACTCCTAACCAATGTTGAGGTGGCTTTCAAGAGAAAAGATAACTTGCACGTGTTAAAATAATGGCCGACATCAAAGTGTGGGATCGACAACCAGTCATCTTTCTTCATGCTGATAAAGCTACTCAGAGCCTGCGGTTTTGAACCAAACCGAGAATGCCAAACCGAAAAAAAAAATCCGGTTTTCGTTTTATATTCAGTAGGTTAGTTCAAGTTTTTAATTGTTCACTTTTAAAGTAAACCTACTTATACAAATACTCCGAATAACTAACACAAATTATCTAATTAAACCAAATTTCAACCGGAAAAAACTCAAACTAAGAATAGATTAGAGTTGAAGATGCTCTTAACCAAAACTAAACCTTAATTTCGGTTTGCAAAATTATCAGTTTCTACTAACCAAAAACGGAACTATCCAACCCAAATAAACCGAACTAACCAGATCGGAGAATGAGAATCCGGTAAACTTCCTCTTGTTCTTGTAACGTTTACCTTCAACATCAATCACGTATACAAAAAAAAAAAAAACACTTCTTGAAACGATCAATAAACCATAAACAAAGAGACAATCAGATCTAGAACTTGAGAGGCATACATACATCATTTCGAGTTACAGAAGAGTGGAAAAAACCTAAAGCCGATCGAGAGTAAGACAAAAAAAAAAAATCAAACATTAATTAAAGACGGGTAAGAAAAACGAGAGCTAAATTAAAAATCTATCGTTTGTGATCGTAATCAAGGACTTCAGAATCAGTAACCGATCTCGAGTGCTGCACGATGGACCTTCCAATAGAGTTGATCCACTCTTCCTTCTCCTTATCGTTATCCGCCACGAAGAACAAGGTGTAGTCTCCACTAGATATCTCGAAGGCGAAAGGCTTCTTCACCACGTCCTCAGCTTCCTCGGTTCTTAAAATTCTTACATAAAAATTCTTTCTTAGCGAATTCTTACAGCACACGATTAATTGAAATATTTTTTTTTTTATAAATCCGAGAAAAAAATTAAAAAATTAAAAAAAATTATTTTTCTAAAGACTCTCCTAAAGTAACACGTTTGCATATGACCTTACTCTCTCCGTGTTTATATTTATTTAACGTTTTACGTTTTTTGTTCTAAATTATTTGACCTTTTTAATTTTTTAAGTAAAAAAATGAACAATGATATTATAATTTATATTTTATTGTTAGTCGAATGTAAAATAAATAATTAATATTTATATAGAAAATAAAATTAAATATTTTTTAGGTTATGAGCAATAATCCTAGAACTTTAAATATATAAAAAACGGACTATATCTACGGCTTTCCTTGTACTCATTGATTGGTAGCAAATAAAAGTCTATACCGGTTAGCTCACAAGCACCTGGTTAACAATGGAGAAAAACAAAAAGCGTTTTTAATTAATTGAAATTTGTTTTTACTAGTGTTCTTTTGGTTACTTGGATAAAAGAAGAAATTTAATATCTGCTGCTATTATTAGTAACATGTAACAAATAAATAGAAAAGTACATTTTGTTTATGTTTCATTTACATAACCGAAGAAAACAACTTATGTGAGTACTGAGTGTTTTACTCTTTGCACTCTGTAAGAAAAGAATGAAGAAACACCATCCTCAATAACTTCGTCATAGAAGACAGTTGCGGAAGAATCGAATTTCCTGTTATGCAATAAAACAAAGAGAGAGAGAAGTTAAGAAACTTTAATTTGTGTGAAGAAAAGGTTTGGAATTATTTTGAAACAAGACAAAGTGTGTGTATGTTTTACCTTAAGAGCAAATGTGATGTCTGCTTCATCTACTCTTAGGCTCACTCTCTTTAGCTTATCGTCCCGACCTTGACTCAGTTTCAAAATCCCCTGTGCCAATCAAAAATGACTTAAGTTTATTTTTAATATATAATTATAGGCCAACACAACATGAGAGTTATTCTAACTCAGAATCTCCTACAAGCTGATGAGTATTCTTTTGTAGGAGTTAGTACCTGGTCGTTTAGCACTGTACACATGTTTGTGAACTCTGTTATTCCAGCTGGAGTGATCATCGAAGATTTACATATCTCCAAGTATAACTTATTCAACTGCATCCAAGTGTGTCAAAACAGAGACGAAAACATTATTTACCATGTCTTTAGTTATAATTTTATGAAGCTGGATTTCTGTATTGTTTATTCACTAAAGATTATTTACCTCTGCCATGGTTCTGTCTTTTTTGCTTCCTCTAAAGGCCTTTGCTGCAGAACAGACTATGAACTGCAGGTTTTCAATAGAAGCAATGTCATTACAGTCCACTACTAACTTTCGGAAGCAACATGCGTATGCAAAGCACAACATACACCAAATAAAAACCAGCGTGGGTCTTACGCTTCTTTTATGACTTCAGTTTTGTTCCCTAAAATTTAGTGTTAGTTTCCAAAATATATGAACTATAATTTAGATCACACTGGAAAACAAAGCTAAAGATTTTGCTTACACATGTTGTAAGCATATTAAGACTAGAGAACGACAAGTACCATATAAGGCAATGGTGATGTAACTTACTTGCTGGTGTTGGGGAAGAGACTGAATGATGTCTACTACAGGAGATTTAAAGATCTTGGCCAATGCAGTTACCATATGATCCATCTTGACCTGTAGAATTATCATTGATAATATTTATGATACAAGACCACATATTCTATGGATACTTCATATTTGCATCGTTAGTTGAGCAAAGCAGGGAGTAAAAACACTAACCACTTGATCCTCTGTAACTGAAGTTTGTGGTTCGTGATCTGTTGATTCATGAACTTCTGTTTCTAAGATTTCTAAGGCACTCCTGAATATCCAATCAATATGAAAACAAAATTAGGGATTGTCAACTGCAGTGTGATAATTTCAAGAGTAGACAAATACAATATATAAAGGATAGTACTCTCATATTATCTTATGCAACTTCAGAAACAAATATCACGAAAGAGTATTCACCTGCAGACAGATAGAGCCTTTCTCATGTCTCCTGACGCAGCTGATACTTTCTGGCACAACGCAAAAATATAAGACATCAATATGTAATGTCAAAAGGAAATAGGTTGTTGACTAAACATGGAGTGAAAAATGGCATATATTTCTTACTCTGGCACAGAGCTCCAAGGCTTTTGATTGAAATGCAACATATGGAAGTTCCTGTTATAATAAATTTGAAGAATAATAATTTATGATCAGAGTCAATTAAGTATGAATTGGGATATTATCCTAGTTCCTTGGTTCTTAAATTGGTCAAAAGTTGTTATTTACATGGTTCTGAATCTGCTATTCATTTTTTTTCCTGGTAGTTTCTTGAATAGCAACTTCTTTGAAACAGAAATGCTCTTTGTGACATTGGTAATAGATTCATCCTAATTACTTACATCATGTTTTCACTAGATTTAATAGTCACTTAATCAGGCATTTCTCACTCTCTCTGCAAAAGCATCCTATACAACAACAATTAGGGGTAGACTTACCACAAGCCTCTCCTGAAGTATCCTTAGGATCTGCTGCATAGAATAGGCACGGAAAGTGACAACCAAAGGTTTGCCTGCATCAATTGAGAAAACATAAGTTGAAGGAGTAAACTCAACTGTTGCTCTTTATCAAGGCTAAGGGAAATATTGTGAATAGCAAAGAACGTTCCAATTGTAAAAAGAAATGACGCAGAAATACTTACAATTAAGAGACTTCAATTTTGGAAGGAAACGATCTGCGAGATCTATTGCGTTTGCTACACCTGGAGAACGAATACGTCAAATAAACTTAAAAATTTGTATGACCATAGGAAACGTGGTACATATATGAACGTTAAAAGTATAACCATGATCGCAAAGAACGGTACCTATAAGTATACATCTTGAAAATGGCAAAGTTGTGAGCATAAAAAGCTCATGAAGGACACCTCGGTCTCTTGTGACCAAATAGTCCATCTCATCTGCAATTATCAGCCTGCATATGCAAGTTTAAATATTTAGCGGTTGATTAAATCACAGGAACAGCAAGACTGAAGAAAGAACCTACATCATCTTTGTGCTGGATGATTGTTGCTTTTGAGAAAACATAAACTGAAGTTGTTGTAGAGGTGAAGAGGAGCCAATAGCTTTCTTCCCTGTCTCGTTTTCACCAAGTATCTGAAACCAAAACAACCCAATAAAGAACCATACAAAAATGGAACCAAGAACTTGGAGGTACTTGAATTGCATAAGGTCTTACCTTGGAGAATATATCTGTTGTTTTGGTCAATGACGTGCAATTAACAGACACTGTTTCCAGACAAGGCAAGTCTTCCTGAAAGAACTCAAAAATAAAAATCAGTCTTTTCTATTCATAGATTCACACTAATCACAAGTCCTGAAGACACAAGATTGATCACCTGTCTTGCCCAGTCTTGAGCTTGTTGTCTTACTTTCTCCATTGACAATGACTTCCCAGTTCCAGGACAGCCACAAATGTACAAACTCCCAGCTTTTTTCTGTTCCATGCAACCTTTTACAAACTCTAAAACACTTCTTTGCTCATCCTCACGGCAAACAATAGTTGATGGTGCCTTAGACACATGCAATACCGCCTTCACAGCTTTCATTTGATCATCATCTGTGCATTACACTTGTACATTAACTAAAATGGTAGCATTAGAATCAACAGAACACCAAAGAATCATTTATACCTCTGGGATTCCACTTTGATTTAACATCTAAACAATCAAATTGCTTTTCCAGTATTCTATTACATTCTTCCTTAACCTCCTGCAATCAGATAATCAGTAATCAAACATTATAAATCCAATAAGAACATCAATTGGATTGATTCAACTCATAATTAAACAAAACTTAATCGCTAGAATAAGAAAAGCTAATAGATTACCGCCATAGGCGTCCGAGGGCATGAAACAACACATCGTCGAGGAGATTTCCATTTCATCGGCGCAGAGAGTGCCGTCGCTGCAGCCTCTGCGGCGGAATCAGATCTCAACTTCCGCTTTCGAGGAGTGTTGACTTCGACGATGATATGCTTGTGAGGTGAAGAACTTGGTCCAGCGATAGTAGGCATCGTAAGTTAGCAGGAGATGGAGATCGAATCGAACCGAAGTGAAGAATCGATCTCATGGTCGATACCGCTTTATGAAGAGATTCAAAAGAGGAAATGTGTAGAAAAAAAATAAAAAAATAAAATACAGTAGCGGGAAAACGTTTTCGCCGCCTGATTTATTCGGCTGCCGTTTTGAACAATCAGCTTCGCGGCAATTTTATTGGGCCATTGTACGCTTTGATAAATCATGGGCTATATTCTATATTAAACCCATTTAGGGCCCATCTAAATTTTCTCTGTTCATTCTCTTTAATGTTGATAAAAGAATCACAACTTGTAGAACACTAGAACTGAAGATAGGAATCGATGTGTCAATGCACTTATATTTATTTATTTCCAAATATATATAATCGTTCAGGTATGAGATATCGACATAAAACGACGTGGAGATATTTTTTTCATTTTTTCTGGTTCATTAAACAACCAATAGAAAAAGGATATCCACATAAACTGATGATAGATCTTATGGTTTGAAGACAAAAAAAAATCAAATGTAGATTCATAAGAATGGAATATGAAGGCAGATTTTTTGATAAATACTAGGTAGAAAGAAGATAAGAGATGATAAGAGTGGTGGCCTTTGTGTAATGTCTCACTCCATCTGATTCTCAAATTGGCTATATCACATCTTATCAAGAAACCACCACATAAGCCTTAAAAAACAACCACCACCGAAGCTAGCGTATTTTCATAGACGAATATGTTTGGCTCTATATTATTGGGTCAAGTAAATAAGATTTGCATATGAATAAATGAAATTTTGGATTTGATTAATTTACATTCTTTTGTAATTCAAAGTTTTGCGCTTTGCTAGCTTTCTTTTCTTATCGAAAAATAAAGTAGTTTAATGTTTAATGAGTGATCAGATGGTCTCCTCTGATGTTGTAACTCAAATTCAAGATTTTGAACTATTTTGTAAGAAGAATCCCGAGTTTTTTGAACCAGTGATTGTGTATAAAATACTTGCACAATAGTAATATGCATACATATTCAATGTAGTATCACATGACACCCCTTAAATCTTTATCAACTTTAGAATGTATATAAGAACTATGATAAATAATCAGCATTTTGGCAAAGTTGTTTAATGAACTCTAAAGCAATATTCTCACCATGACCTCTATAATAGTGTTTTTTGTTGATCAATACTTCGATCCAGGTTTAAATGATTTATAGGTCTGCTAGTGCCTATATTACTATCTCTACCCTCAAATTCTATTGTGATTAATTGTTGGGAGTGAATTATTTTGCCTAAAGAAGCCACCAAACAAGATCATCCTTAAGGAAGCTAGCAAGCAAACCGGATATCCTGGACGACAAATATGTGACGATCATCTGCCCTATCATATTATATTTGTTCCATCGCTGACCATTACAATTTTTTCTAAACCAAACCCATTAATATCACATGGTGTTTTCTATCATTTTCTATTTGTTTTTATTTACCCTCCATACATTTTTCGGACAAGTAGTGTTTGATTTTCCGATTTGTCTTAATACTCTGGTATTTCTTGTCGCTGCCCATTAGCAGTTGCTTTCATCACTTTCATAATTCATAATCATAACCAACTTATTTTCACATTTTTAGTCACGAGACGAGATAACTATCATATAAAATCCATGTGTCCCCAATTTTTTTCTTATGAATTCTTATGGACGGTCCAAATATAGACCATAACAAATAAAAGAAAAGTTTATAATCAGGACGGGGCTAGATTCCAAGGTACGTGTAATAAATGAAATTGACGAAACTTGGGGAAATTAATATCAATAAGGTGAGAAGAGTCTAACGAAAGAAACAATAAATATCAAACCGCTAAGAAGATATGAGCAAATACCAAATGAGAGCCGTCAATTCGTCACCTTCTTCTAACGTCGCTTTCTCAACGACGTTAGCTTACGGCAAGTTGGTGCATCTCTTTCTCTCCTTCTTCCACCGTCGATTTTTCACTCCTTGAATTTGGTATTCAGTTTGGTTTCGTTTGGTTCGGTTCAGATCTTTTGGTTTTGTTAATTCGGTTGCTTTGATTAGTTTCAATAATTTCTTTCGGGTTTGGATTTTTTGGTGTGTTTATTCTATGCTTGAAATGTATATTTAACCCAACCTTTTTAAATTGGTTACATTTATTAAGTTCGGGAGTGGCATGTGTAACAAATCTTGAAATATATTTCAAACTGTATACATGCACATGGCCGGCCAAGCAAAGATTTTATGCGCCAAATGTTATAGATATTATTTTGTTTTGTTTTTGCATAAAGGGCTTTCAACATTATAGATATTATTGGGACACCACCTACATGAAGATTCCTTAATATAATGGTTTGATGGCTTATAAATCTCCAAGAGATATTGGATTCAATGTCAAAGAAAGGGTTTAAAATTTTGCCTTAGGCGTTTAGTTTTTCTGGACCGCCAGTACATGCACACGATATTAACTTGAAATAGCCTCTTTTTATAAACTTGATTTGGTTGATTTTGATTAATTTCAGTTCTTTGCGGTTTTTGTGTGCTTAAATAATGTTTGACATGTAGTTATACTAAATACATTTGGTATATTTTACATATTAGTTTTAATACGTTTTTTTTACTTTTTCGGGCTTGTTCGGTTGAATACTTAATCCTTTTAGAAATTGTTACATTTATTAAATTCTGGAGTGCCATATATAACAATCTTGGAATAGATTTCAAACGATATACATGCATGATGCATCCGAGAAATTACCAACGTATCACTTTTCTTCTTCTATCGGATATGAATCCAAAACGAGCAAATACATTTCACCGATCAGGCGATTACTTATTTAGATATATGTTGCTATCATTATTACACATGCATGGAATAGTATCTCGTAAAGCCAAGAAGCAAAATAGAAAATGAACATAGACGAAAATCGCAATGGTTACCAAAATACATGGACACTCTTAAAAAGAACAAAGAAAAAACAACTCTTTTCACCCGGCTGCTATTTTGACGCTCCTACTTAATTTTTTTATTATTTTTTTGGCAATCTAATAAAGACCTACGTGACTGACTGCAAAAAGAAAACACTTACGTGGTTTTGTTCAAGACCGTTGATGAATTTGCAATACAATAGTGTCAGAAAATGACGAAAAACAAACAAATAACAATAATAGGCTGTGAGAAGAAAAGAATATTGGACACATGGCCTACCTTATACCGTCAGATGAAAAAAATCCTCAGGACGACTCTCCGGTTTATCACGTGAGTCGGTTAATAGGACCCGCTTAGATCATCGGTAAAACTCGTCAAGAAATCTTTAACTATTCACTTTTTTTTTTTACTTTCAAATTATAAAAAAAAAAAATTAACTAATCGCAGGTCACCACGTGTCGCAGGGACCCGTAAACAGTATAAGGACTCCCTAAAGATCGATTCTTAGAGCATCATTATTGGGAGTCCTTAGGTGGATTTCTTAACATGTGGAACCCATGAAACAGTGTAAGGATCGATTACAAAAACTATAAATTAAGCACCGGTTTTTATGGGTTTCTCTCACTGTTCACGGGTCTCACTGACACGTGGCGGCTCACGATTGGTTCACTTTAAGAAAAAGTAAAAAAAAAAAAAAAACAAGAAACCCAATAGGGTTTCTTGGGTTAATGATGTCCTTAGGGAAAGGTTTTAAGGATCAAATCCTTAACTATTCATGAGATTCATCAATTATTTAATTATTTTTTCCTAAGGATTCCGCGCTAAGGACCCCATTGCGGGTGCCCTTAGTTGTTTGTCAGTTTCCTAGATCACCACAATGAGAGTATTTAAAAAAAATTTAGAAAAAAATAATTAAATAATCAGTAGATTCTACTAAAAATTAAAGACTCAATAATTAAAAAATTTAAATAAAAATTCGATCTTTACACTGTTTGCGAATCTCCATAACACATGACGATTTGTAATTGGTTAATATATATTTTTAATCTAAAAATGAGAAAATATAATAATAAAAAATGAACAATTAAGGATTGTGGATTGGTTAACACTATTGTGAATGCTCTTAGACCATTTCCATCAAAAAGTATTTAGGATTTTTAACCTGAAAATAGTAGTGAGTTCCACCATTTTTCTTAAAAAACGATTTTAAAAATCGTAAATTAATAACTTTCTTACATTGTTTGATTGGTTCGATTTTTTTATTTTTTTTAAATCATAAAAAAAAAGACATGCTAGTCGCTATTCGACCGGCTTTAACCCGATGATATTTAGCATTTTCCAGTTAATTTAATTTATTTTACATATCATCGCGTCTGTGTTGTATATAAAGGTCATCGTCTCCCTTTATTTCTCTCAGCGTTACACTTCATAAAAGTGAAGCGCCTCCCTCGTGCTCCTCCCCTTCAACATTTTCCCGAGCAAATTTTACCTCGAGAAAATTTTGGAATGGGAATGAAAGTAGCACCACACACTTCTCCCTTCCTTCAATGGGCGGCTCACCCTTCTTCTTCTTCTTCCCCTTCTCAAACCCTATCTTCCAGCGCCATATCATCACGAAGACAGGATGAACGGTTCGTGCCTCAGAGACTGAACCGTTCGTCTCTCTTCGGAACTCCACTCCATCGCTCCAAATCCTGCGAACTATCCAAACCGACCAAAACGCAGTCGTTTCGTGGAGTTTCTAACGCTAGCTTCTCCGACGAGGAGTTCTCCAAAAAGATCCAAGAGCTAACTCTCAGATTCACCTACGCGAGAGACACGAACGAGATGGTGCACTTAATGAAATCGAACAGCGTTCATCTTCCTCTCTCGCTACGTATCATAAAGAAGAAACGACAATGGGACGAAGGAGTCAAACAATCCGCGTGTGACTCCATGAGCAAAGCCTTCTCGTCTATGGTGTTCATGATTCAAGAGCTTCAAAGCTTCACTCTACACATGAGAGAGACTCTCCTCTACGAAGACTTGCAAGAGATCTTAGTACGTGTCAGAGAAGAGATGCACGCTTCGTTCGTTTGGTTGTTCCGACAAGTGTTCTCCGCTACGCCTACGTTGATGGTTTACGTCATGATACTCCTCGCCAACTTCACGGTTTATTCACTCGGTACCAACTCTGCTTTAGCCACTGCCGCTCCTCTTCATCCTCTAACCACCACCGTGACAACAGAGGCAACAACCGTCAACGAGAAGTTCGATTCCTCAGTTGTTAAAACGTTCTTTGTATCGTCTCCCACAGTCGACGGTAACAACAATGGCGGCGGTGGAAATATCAGGCCGGTGTTAAGCGGGGCAGATGGTGATGGGTTCGATGTACCAGAAGGAGTTTCGCAGTTGTCATCGTCAACGTTCGGGTCAACGGCTACTACAGAGACAGAGACGTCAGTGTCGGGACAAGATGAACTTAGACTGTGGAACTCGGTTGTGGAGGAAGCTGAGCGAATGCAGTATTCGAAGATAGACAATGTGTTGGATCACGAGACGAGGAAGCGGTTCGTGTCTCCTTTTGATGATGCTCGAGTGGAAGCAGAGGAGAACATTGATTACTTCAGAACAGAGCTTCTCTACCAAACAGGACTGTCTCAAGAGCCTGATAATACTCTGCTTCTCGCTAACTATGCTCAGTTTCTCTACATCGTCTCTAATGATTATGACAGGTAAATAAACATTTTTTACTTTTTAATCTTAGATTTTTTTTTAGCTTAAGTAAACTCGAAGTTAGGGTCGAATCTTCCCTTTTAGATTCTTTGTGAGGCTGCAAGTTGATGCTAACGGTCAAAAGTAGGAGCAGTACTCGATGATTTTTCATTTCACTGGTGGGGGCATATTTGTGGAAAATCAAATTGTCATAAATTCATAATAATTGCATCAGCACAGATCTATAACCGACCAATAGAGTTGAACCATTTATTTTCCTCTTCTAGTAAGAAGACAGACATAAAAATATCTAAGGAATAAAGAAGTAAGATTAGTTCTAGCCAGTGAGATTTGAGTCTTTGAGGACCGATGATAGTGGAGTTTTACCGTGGAGTTTTGAAGACTCCCCCACCAAATTCCAACAAATAAAAAGGTGGTTCTGTCCAAAAGTCGCTGCCACAAGAATCTGTCCTCTAGATTTATTTCCCACTTAATCGAATTAACCCATGTTTTTGTCATTGGCTTTGATTATTAGTATTGTAATCTAGGTGGCATTAATAGACCTGGGAGTTAAAACCATGATTAAGGGGGGGAGGGTCCGTAGGAGGGTTTTTTAAAAACCAGTTTTTATGAGTTTTTTACACTGTTCACGGGTCCTACTAACATGTACCGACTCGCGATTGGTTCATTTTAAAATAAATAAATAAATAAGAAGTGGGGTTAGGATTAATCATGCCCTTAGTATTCTACTATTAAGGCTCTAACTTGTAATAATAGGAATAAAAGAGAAAAAATTAAGCCTAGGACCTAGGTAGTAAGTATTGCCAAAATGTAGCATTTAGCTTCCAATTGGGTTAAGCACTCTTTTAATCATCATATTACTTGATATTATATGGTCAGTCGTTTAATTTTCTTACCAATCTTTTCTGTTATCATGACTAATATTGGCTAAGATAAGTCTGTCATACTCTATCACCATTACGCAATTCACAATCATCTTATGATTCTTTTGCCTTTTGGTCAACTCATCTTTAATACGTTCCACTTCCAAATGTCTTACTTATCTCTAATGAATTAGTATCTCACGTGATTCCATATGTATTTTCTTTGCGTAACAGAGCAGAAGAGTACTTCAAGAGAGCGGTGGGAGTGGAACCCAAAGACGCGGAGGCGCTGAGTAAATACGCCACGTTCTTATGGAGAGCACGGGACGATCTTTGGGCGGCCGAGGAGACTTTCTTGGAAGCAATTGATGCCGATCCGACCAACTCTTTCTACGCCGCTAATTACGCTAATTTCTTGTGGAACACCGGCGGTGATGAGACGTGTTTCCCTCTTGAAGAAGACACCATCTAGTTATTAGGATTTAGGACTGTCCAATATCGAGTCTCTCTATAAAAATTCTATACCAACTAATGAAAATATACATAAATATGTGCATATTAATGATGCGTGTTTTTCATTGGCTATGTCAGAAACTAAAGAGCAAGATTATTGGAGTTCATTAGGCCGAGGTTTTTAGGAATAGTTAAGATTATGTATCTTAATTTTTAACTGAAAAAGTTAAGAACGTATTTTAGTCCTTAATTTTTTTAGTTAAAGGTTAAGAAATAGGTCTGTTCCTAAAAACCTTTGCTTAAAGACTTTCAATAATTTTGCTCTAAAACGTTTAAGAGCATGATTAACCCAAGAACCCTATGAGATTCTTATTTTTTTTTTCTTTATCTGATTTTTTCAAAAAAAAAAAATTAAAAACGAACCAGTTGCGGGCTGCCACGTGTCCGTGGAACCCGCAAACAGTGTAAGAACCCAAACAAAAGAGACTCTTAATTAAGAGATTTTAAAGATGGTTTTTAAGTTTTGATGAGTCAATTCCCCTTAAGAACTCTCTTAATAATCATTAAAAGTCCTCTATAATCATGCTCTAATCATTTATGGTTGCGATTAACATAGAGAAAAAGACGAATATATTCCATCAACTTGGGTTTATGGGGCTTCTCTTGGGCTTTTGTCGTGGAACTCAAGAGTATAAAAGAGGGTATACATTACGTTTATTTGGTTCCTAATTAGGGTACTGTCAAGTTAACGCAGCTTCATTTATTTGCCATGTAGTTCATATGGGCAATTTTTCTGTAACTAACTGTACATTCCTAGTGTTAATAATTCTACCTTTTTCTAGGTTAATGTGCAGCATCTATAAGGCTTGCATCAGACCTAACAGGAAAAATATATAGTAACTAATAGTCAGTCTTCCTCTCTTGGATAAAATTTTGAATTATGTAGCTAAAACTAAATCGAGCCCTTGGTTTTAGGTCGAAAATCAAAAACCGATATACAACCCTGACTACATAAATACAATCTACAAAAAAAAAAAAAAAGAGCAAGCAACTAGTGAAAGTCATTCATTTCTTCAACAAATGTAAAAGTGAGCTACGACCACTTGGTTATATGAAGTCTTAATACGTGATGCATTTTGATCTACTGAAACGGAAACTCAAAGGTCACGGAACTCAAAACGAGCAAAGCCTGAGACAAGTGGGTATCAACTTTCAAGTAAGGAGCGCATAGCTTTGAGTACATTGGAATGGCGTCAGGATGGACTAGTCCGGTTTCGAGGCCAGGATACATGATTCCTTTGAGACAGAATCTCTCTGCTTTTACCAAAGAAAATGCAGAAACCCCCAATGTTGTCCCTATAACAAGGAGTTCCTATGTCTTGCCTAAATACCATGAATCTCTTCATCTTGTCGATGGAGATTGGGACGTGAGTGATAGCTTTAGGAATGATGGAGAGTGGGACGAGAGTTTTTGTAGCATAAAACCGAGTAGAGGTTGATCGGACTACTCGAGCTTGGTTTTTACCAACTCCTCCATTCCTGCTTCTACTACAGCTTTTGAGACAGACATAGAAGCCTTTACAACTTCCTTCGACTGTCTTGATCTATTAGAAAATGAATCCTATGTTTACACTCTTCCTATTCTTTACAAAGTTACACTTTGATTTCTTAAAGTAATGCAAAATAGAGTTCTTTCAACGTCAACTTTGTAATTAAAGCACTATATATGATTTTAAAGTGCTTTACATAATTACATTGTTAAACTTTTCACATTCACAGTTGTCTACCACTTTTTTTCCTTTAAACACATGAAAAAGAAGGATCAACTAATGGTTAACCCCTCCCTCTATAAGATTAATTAAGTCTAGTGCTAATGCTTTTCAACCAACATCTATTAGATTCTAATTATTGTTTGAAACTCAAAGTATGAACTCAATAGATTAATAAGAAAGTCTTTATTAGCTTAAGAAAACTATCTCAAAAACTTAAGCTCTCACAAGATCTCTCAAACTCATAAGTTATATCACAAGTTGATATCTCCTTATATAGATCTTTAAAACTTCCTATTCTCACTTAACAAAAGATATTTCCTTTTTCTTATAATCCTATTACAAGTAGGATTAGTATTACTTGGACTCCAAGTTAACATCAAGTTTACTTTCAACATTCTCCCCTTTAAACTTGAAGTTAACTTCTCCTAGATCTTGAATTCCAACAAGTTCTCTCATTTCTTTGTATTTGATCCTCCCAAGTGCTTTGGTTAGTATATCCACCTTTTGCTCAGTTCCTGGTATGTGTTGTACGTCCACTTGCTCGGCTTCGACACATTCTCTTATAAAATGATAACGCTTGTGTATATGCTTGCTTCGTCCGTGAAATACCGGGTTTTTAGTTAGAGCAATTGCCGACTTATTATCGATGTGAATCACCACCTTGCGACATACTCTCTTCGTGACTTCTTCAAGCAATTCCTGAAGCCATATGGCTTGTTTGGCAGCTTCGGTTGCAGCCATAAACTCAGCCTCACATGATGATAGAGCCACTGTCTCTTGTTTTTGAGAACACCAAGATATTAGACATTTGTTTAAGTAAAATATGTGACCCGTGGTACTCCTTCCGTCGTCTTCATCAATGTTATGACTAGAGTCACTATACCCAACTAATTCGGTATTGTCAGCTCTTTTGAAATCAAGACCGAACGAGAGAGTACCTTTTAGATATCGTAACACTTGTTTTAGGGCTGCTGCGTGAGAGGTTTTTGGCTCGTGCATGTATCGAGACAACACTCCGACACTGAAAGAGAGATCAGGTCGAGTGTGTAACAAATATCTTAAGCACCCGATGTTTCTCCTGTATTCTTTTTCGTCAACATTCTGCTCTTGAGTGGCTTTCGACAATTTCAGCCCAAAGTCCATCGGTATATGGACTGTATTACATTCTTCCATGCCGGCTTCAACTAAAATTTTCCTTGCATATCTCTCTTGTTTCAGAGTTATCCCCTGCTTGTGTTGTGTTACTTCAATACCAAGATAATAGGTTAATAACCCAAGATCACTCATTTCAAAGTTTCTTGACATTTCTCTTTTAAACTCCGCAATCATATTCACATCTGATCCGCATATTAGCAAGTCGTCGACATACACAGCGACCAACAAGAGATGCTTGTTTACTTCTTTTCGGTATAAGGAAGGTTCTTTGCTGCATTTGACGAACTTGAGTTGTTCCAATACTTTATTTAACTTCTCATTCCATGCTCTTGGAGCTTGCCTTAATCCATACAATGCCTTTTTTAACTTATAGACTTTCTCTTCGCTCCCCTTGACAATGAAACCCTCCGGCTGGCTTACGTATACGGTTTCCTTGAGATCGCCATGTAAAAAAGCGGTTTTAACGTCAAGATGGTGAATCTCCCATCCGTATGAAGCTGCTAATGCAATGATGAAACGTATGGTTTCAATCCGTGCTACTGGAGCAAAGACCTCTTCAAAATCGATACCATGTCTTTGTATGTAACCTTTTGCCACTAATCTTGACTTATATTTGTTTATGCTTCCATCTGAGTTTCGTTTGATCTTAAAGATCCACTTCAGACCTATAGGTTTTGTTCCTTCGGGTAGGTCTACCAAATCCCATGTCTGATTCTTCTCTATAGAAGTAATCTCTTCTCCACATGCATCTCTCCAAACCTTTTCTTCCATTGCTTCCTTAAAATCCCATGGCTCCTCGTTTAGGCTGAGAAGTAAACGTTCACCTTCTTCTTCGGCAAGGTATATGTAGTCGTTTAAATAACTAGGCGGTTTTGTCACTCGTGTAGATCGTCTAGGCATGTCTTGCGTTGCTGGTTCGCTTAATGAATATGGCGATCCAGACGAGTCTTCACCGTCTTCAGTCGCTGCTCTGTTTTCGTAGTCTTCTTTATCATTATGCTCTGCATCTTCCTTTTCTTTTGTTTCTTGATTCCCAAGCAATCCAACGGTGAGTTTAAATTGTCCCGGTTCCTCATTTTCTTCCTCGTTAGATACCTTGCTCCACCTCCATGGTTTATTTTCGTCAAATATGACATCTCTGCTTACTACTACCTTCTTGCTAGTTGGATCGAACATTCTATATGCCTTTGATCCTGGTTCAGTTCCCAAATGAACTAGGATTCTCGATCTGTCGTCCAATTTTTTCAGGTGAGCAGTCTCTGCTTTAACGTATCCAATACACCCGAACACTTTTAAGTGTCTAACACTCGGCTTCCTGTCTTTAAGAACTTCGTATGGCGTCTGTAGGTTCAGAGTTCTTGTGGATACTCTGTTAATAAGATAGCAAGCATGTCTCACAGCTTCTCCCCAAAGATAATTCGGCATGTTCATGTGTTTAAGAAGGCTTCGAGTCATCTCTAATAACGTTCGATTTCTTCTCTCTACTACTCCGTTCTGTTGGGGTGTATAAGGTGCGGTTAAATGTCTCTGTATGCCTGTCTTCTCGCAGTATTCTTTAAATTCCATGGATGTGAATTCACCTCCCCTATCCGTCCTAAACGTCTTGATAGTTGACTTTGTTTCTTGTTCCACCATTGCCTTGAATTTTTTGAACTTCTCAAAAGCTTCTCCTTTTTCTTTTAGAAGAATGGTCCACATATAGCGCGAATGATCATCAATAAGAACAAATATATATCTGTTCTTTCCTGCCGTCATCGGCGTTATTGGTCCACATAAGTCCCCGTGGACAAGTTCTAGTAGTTCTGTTGCTCTATACGAGGTTGCCTGTGGGAAGGCTTGCCTTGTTTGTTTACCACGCATACATGACTCGCAGGTTTCCTTTTCGACTTCTATATTGGGTATGCCTAAAACAAGATCATTCCGTATCATAAGTTTCATTGCATCGATCCCGATATGTCCGAGACGTGCATGCCATTTTGCTGAATCGTTGCTTGCAATAGTTTGTAGACACTCTGTATTTACTATCTCCATACGAACCTTATAAAGTCTATTTTTTGATCTTCTTGCGTTTGTTATAAGGTTTCCATGCTGGTCATGAAGTGTGAGTAAGTCGTTTGTCATCCTTATATCGCATCCGGATTCAGTTGCTTGGCCAAGACTGATTATATTGCTCTTTAGATCAGGTATGTAGTAAACATCTGCGAGAACTTTCTTTCTTCCATCTGAACTCACGAAAAGAATGGACCCTTTACCTTTGATATCTATTCTCGAGTCGTCACCGAAACGTACCTTTCCTGTGATAGTTTCGTCCAATGTCTTGAAGTGAGAACGATTTCCAGTCATATGGTTGCTGGCTCCATTGTCTAGATACCATATTCGATCTTCATCCATTCCTGATTCAAACTCCTTAGGCTTAACATTCTTTTCATTCAAATACACGACTTCATGCATTAACAGACCATCGGCTTGATGTGTATCTTCTTCTTTTGATTCATATGCTTCTTGTAGCTTGAGGAGACGATCCGGGCAATTAGACGCAAAGTGACCAAGTTTGTCACACCGAAAACAAGTCATCTTCGATATGTCGAATTCTCTGTATGTCCTTCCACGACCTCTTCCCCTGTTGTAATATCGTCCGCCTCGCCCTCTGTTCCGATAGTCACCATTATCACGTTGATAAGTGTTTTGTGGTGCCTCTGTGTTTGCATACATTAATTTGCTCTGATTTTCTTGGTTTTCTTCTTCTTCTTCGCATACTCTTTCTTCATATGCCTTTAAACGCCCTATGATATCCTCAAAGCTTGTTGTTTTAAGATCGAGTACTTGTTCCAGAGATGCTACTATATGAATATATTTTTTACGAGGAAGACTTTGCAGAAACTTTTTCACCAATTTATGTTCTTCGATATTCTCTCCTAAGGCTGCGGATTTAGATGCAATCTCTGATATTTTTCCAACAAAATTATCTATCGAATCTGTATCCTTCATCCTAAGTCGGTCAAACTCAGCCATGAGAGTCTGCAATCTCGCTTCTTTTACTCTGTCTGCCCCCATGTGCCTCGCCTTGATAGCTTCCCAAACCTTCTTTGCGTTATCGATATCTCCAACCTGAAGGATTAATGCTTCTGGAATGGATTGAAAAATCAAAGCTATAGCTATGTCATTCTTCTCTGTTTCCTCTGTTTCGGTTTCGATTACTTCCCAAGCTTTGTGAACTTTAAGCAAAATTTTCATTCGAATGGACCAGACGGTATAGTTAGACGAAGTTAGCATCGGACAGTTTATGCTCGAGGCTCCTCCGTCTCGTTTTCCCGTTGTGCTCGTGTTCGCAGCAGTTACAATATCTCCCATAGTTTGGCTCTGATACCAAATATTGTTTGAAACTCAAAGTATGAACTCAATAGATTAATAAGAAAGTCTTTATTAGCTTAAGAAAACTATCTCAAAAACTTAAGCTCTCACAAGATCTCTCAAACTCATAAGTTATATCACAAGTTGATATCTCCTTATATAGATCTTTAAAACTTCCTATTCTCACTTAACAAAAGATATTTCCTTTTTCTTATAATCCTATTACAAGTAGGATTAGTATTACTTGGACTCCAAGTTAACATCAAGTTTACTTTCAACACTAATTATGACATAGATAACATCTAGTAAACATCAGAAACTACTAAACTCCCAATGTTTCATTAATATCCATTAATCATTTGTCACAACCTCTCAAAAGATGCTTGGATCATATTGAAAACCACCACAAACATTTTTTATCATCTAAAGCGTTCACACTTCACAATTACTTCTAAACCAAACCTCACGCACAAGTTTGTAACAAAAAAACTATAAACACACACGATCACACGCTTACACAGTATAGACTATCACAAAACAAGGAAGCACAGCCCTTGGATTAAACACCAGAAGCTCCTCATCGTCGATCCTCAACAGGGCCCCACTCTTGCTCCCACTCCCTTGCCCAACTAGCGAATCATACCCTCCACCACTCTTGTCCACGTCATCATCCGCAATCAAATCACACCCCACCCGACCCGCCACGACCCGACAAACCAGCATCGCCCGTTTCACGTTCATAAACCCAAACTCCTCCTCCACCTCCTCCGGAACCGCCACGTGTCCTCTCCACCCCGTCGCGAACGTCGCGATCCCGTCGAGCTTCGGCGAGAATCCTGATCCGATGATCCCGCAGACGCTGCAGTACTGGTGGCCGCAGAGGCCGGAGCCACCGTTTCGCCCTAGGTTACACATGAACGTGGAGCAGTAGAATCTCAGGAGCTCGTTCCCGTCGACGACGCACCGTTCGTTGCCGCTACGAGCGGCTTTGGCCTTGACGAACTCGCGGTACTCCTCGAACCTCGCGAGGATCTTCGGGCTGTTGTGGATCTTCAGGATCCGGTGGATCTCCGGGATCTTGTCGCCTTGCTCCGGCCAGCCGGATTTGAATATGATCTTCACGATGTTCGTGCTCGACTCGCCGTCGACGAGCTCCGAGACGGCGTGCTTGATCGCGATGTGGTGCTCGAGGAGGTTTGTTTTGGGGAATAGCTCTCCGCACGCCGTGCAGGGGAAGATCTCGTTGCGGAGAGGGAGGAACAGAGGAGAATCCGACGAGGAGATATCCGAAAACCCTGTTTCGGTTCGGGTTTCCGGGTCGGGTTGTACGAGGGTGACGAGGGAGTTTTGAGACGATCTAGCGGATGTTAGAGTCGTTAACGGGCCGTTAGGGTGTGTTTGGTTGCGGGATTTAGATATCCTCGTCGTGGATAAGAAAACCCGTTTTAAATACGACCAAGAAGAGGATAAACCGGAACTTGAACCGGAAGTAACCGTTCTAAGCTTCTTCTTCCTCCTCTTCTGTCTCAAGTCACCTCCTTTGGGGAAGAAGAAGAAACAGCCAATGAAGAGAAAGAAGAGAGAGAAGAAATGCTGACGTAGCAACGAACCAAGCTTTCGCGCCGCCATTCAAGAGAGTTATTAGAGAGCTTTAAGACTTTGGAAGTGGTCTGAAGAGAGAGGGAGAGGGAACAGATGCAGTTTAGTGTTTTGCAGTTTTACACCATTGGAGAGAAGTCAGAGTTGTAAAGAAGAAGAAATGATGAAGAAAAGAGTGTAAAGATGTATGAAGACAGAAGAGATACTAAAGGTATAGAAGAAGAGTAGGTGCGACGCTATTTTTACTTTTATTTTTCTAATATTTGCCAGAATATTTGTCTCCCCACTTTAGATTTAATTTCTTTTTATCTTTTGTAAGTTTATGCGAATCTTACGATGCATTGATTACTGTGTGTGTGCATATGAGTGAGTGTACATTGTTTTCTTCCTTCACTAGATTTATAGAAATGCCACGATCTCTCATGATCATCTTAGTTTTTGGAGTAACATGGCTGTGTCCATTGAATACTCTCGCAATTTTGAATGAAATTTACATTTGTTCACTATAAGTTTTTTTTCTATGGTTTGATCTTGTGTATCCAGACCTATGGAAAATTGTGTATGTGTCCTTAAACAATGTGACTTAATATGCGTTAGTGTCCCAGCTCCGTCCCGTTACCATCCGACCACATTGTCCAAAGACTCTTCCCTATAAGTTTAATAAATTCTTATTCTACTTTCCTAATATTATGTACCATCTATTTGGTTAATTGAATCATTAAGTTTATCTAATATGATAATATTATTGACAAAAGAAGTTTTTATTAATTTGAATTAGTGTTCAATTAAGAAAATGATTTCAAATGGTGGTCTGAGACTCTGAGTCTGATATATATTCATTATGCATATATTTACTTCCCTTCATATACATTTACACAGAGAAATAAAAACCACTGATATCATATATGGTTGTTTTAATCACTGTACTTTATAATCATTTTATTTCTATTGATCAGGATCTATTTTCCAACATTTTCAATGTTATAGTATGATGGTATGTAATTACACTTATATTATTGTATGTATTTTTATACAGATAATTTATACAACAGAAGCTAAACTCGAAGTTTTGGAGGAGGAATCCAAGACTCGTATTATTATATGAATATAAACATCTGGTTTCACAAGTTTTGTTGCTTAGGATATGGACGTAGACAGAGGAACACGTGCACATGTCTCATTTATAATCTAAGCTCATCAATGCATATGTTTTCTTAGATCCATGCACATATCTATACATGCATATGATCATAACTAATTGGTAAGGAAAATCCAGTCTTGTTTTTTTGGAAAATAAATACAGTATACTATATTACTGATAAATGTTTAAATCCAGGTTATTGTAGGCTTTTGTGATTATACATAATATGACAAAATATAGGTTAGGGTTTCGTTTTCAGGTAAAAAAAAACGCCACTTAAGGGTGCTAGGTAATATCAAATGGTTTGATTCTTTTAGTAGTATATATTGCCAAAAAATGTAGAATGTAAATGTCATCACCTTCTTGGTTTATCTTAATCAATATTGATTGATCATTTGATTCCAATCAAATACCACAATTGTACAAACGAAGAACGTATATTGCTTGCTTTCTATACAACTAAATTAAGAAAGTGTAGTTTGGTTATATGTCGTCTAGCTAATAAATATAGAAATAAAGAAAAACAGTAAGAAAGTTCGTGATGAATGATTGAAATGGTGAATGATGATAATTGAAGAAGTGGGCCACGCGAGGAAGTATGTATTTTAAAGCGGGCCCTTACGAAGCCTTTCCTGTCTCCATCCACATGGAAACGTTTTTGTTTTTCCTTACGGTCTTGCCTTCTCGTTTGGTGGTAGGTCCTGAGAAGTAACATACGACTGTAATTATTGTGTTATCTTGTGGGTGTGATTGGTAAACTTGTACCGTATCATGTCTGCGCGTTGTCATCGTGACTAATCGATAAAATGGTCACTCAAAGTCGGAGGAGAAGAAGTGGTACAAAAACCCTTACCGTTTTATACAATCTATGGAACTAGATTTGAACATGTTTTACTAGAATACTAGAACTTAGCTAGGTTTTCATTTCCACCTTGATTATTACTGTACTCCTCATCGATCTACACTTTGAATTGTTTTTCGGACCAGATTGCTCCGTTACGCATCCTACATGTTCCTTATAATTAAGTTATTTTAGTTTCATGATACAAATATATTGGTGAAAAACAGAAATAGTTTCTGTTTTTTACCATGAAGAGTTATATATTACTGATATCATAAATTTTGACATCGAGTTTAGATTTAAGAAGACCTCGTTACCACAACAAGTTAGATGCTAGCTTATGGAATTTGTACCAAAGACGGTTCTATTTTTATTAGATTCGTGACATTCGTCTAAATGGATAACGCATGCAAAAAAGGAATTATTTGACGATACACATGATAATGAGTACTTATGGAAAAATAAAATAAACAAAAGTGATAGTCATAAAGCCTAAGCTAGGGAGCATTTGTGGTAGACAAGAAGGGACACCTTCGATGAGTAAATCTGCCGCACCACAATCTTGCATCATTCTCATCCCCTGCTCTTGGACCGATACAATTAATAAATGAAAAAGCTAAAACTATTCTTCTAATTTTGATCTTGCTACATCTTTAGTTCTTTTTGAATCTATATATGATTCAATTATTGTTCACGTACATTCACTAAATTACAAAAGTTTAGGTAATTGGTCATAGATGATGGAGATGATTTTAGAATTTAGAAGTATATGGTTTGGGTTTGCACATAGTATAATAGAATGTAGTTTATCATCTAGCCATTAGTTTATATGGGACGAGATGGACTAAACACAATATTTAAGATGGGGACAGTAGATTATGGAGATATAATCATATAGTACATTTAGCTTTCGTAAGCTTATATATTTACCATGCCATTAATTATTGCGATGAAGTATGTCAACTTCGGCTTAAAATACATGTACATGTGTGTTTTCTTCACAAACATGTACTAATATCCTGAGTGGTTTGGTCTGTTTATGTGAATGACCATCTCCTGATCTCCAGCAAGTGCTCAAATTTAAAGGTTTTTAACTATTTAATAAAATTTTAAACCCTCAAAATTTGAAAGACTAAATAATGAAATCTCAAATATGAGGTTTTACTATTCGAAACCTCAACATTTACTTTTTCATTTTAATCAATATAGTTATGTAATTTACATATAATTATATATCTGTATCATTTTAATCTCTATAATTATATTTTACTTAAACATTCACACATATATATATATATATCTTTACTTATATAATATTATTAGTACATAAAATATATAAATATGTCAAAATAATCAATATAAATAATATTATGTAAAACATAAATACTATGTATATTGTAATCAAACTATTTCATAAGTATTTTATATAGCTGATACACTTTTAAGAAATTAAAATTTTGCTTATTTGGCAAAACTAAAGTATATATATATATGAGTTATAAATATTGTTTTTTTTGCATTGTTAATGGGTATATATTATTTATTGTTAAAGTTTTGTGTCTGTATTTGATTATTACTAAAATTGAGAATTAAATGTAATATATAAAAAATTAAAATATATTTAAATTTATTATTGGAATAACTCACTTTCAAATTTTTATTTTAAAGATCATCCACCGATAAAATCAAGTTTCTGGTCGGAGAAGCTTTAGGAATATTATATCTGATTCAACCATCTTACAATACATAGTAAATGTTACATTCAGAAGATAAAACATGTTTCTAATAATATATCTCTAACATAAATATTTTATTATATACCATAAGCCACACCTCTGGTTTTCTATATGTACGATTTGTGGTGTATATAACTTGAGGGCATGACATTAACTGGCTTCCACCTCGGATTCATTTCTCACAAAAAGTAGTACTGTAGTAAGACTTCAGTTAGAAGATGTCAGTGTCATGATTGAGTGAACAACTTAACATTTACATTTACAGGAGAAGAATAGTAAGACTTTTTTTTTTTTTGATATGAAAAATAGTAAGACTTCAGTTATGAGTCTTATGACAAACCAACTAGCATTCGTGAATGATGAAATATAAATGTATTACTATAATATAATCAAACGTCGAATATGAAAATCGAGCAGAATAGTGCCATCTTTATCTTGGTTGGGGTTAAACACGTCGTCTGATAATTGTTTTGTCAACAAACCGACAACCTAATATGTCTATATATTAATGTTTTGGACGGTTATTTTTGTACGTTAAATAAATATATACCCGCACCAGGTTTTAATTTAATTAATTTCCGGATTAAATATTCTTTGGCATCTTTGTTAACGCAATTAGTGGAGGTTTGGTTTTACCTTTGGATCCTGCCTTTATCCCCACATAAAGTTGGTCATTGTTCATATCTTTAAATATTATATCACGTACAATTAATAAACAATTGTAGGCATTACCGATTTATTTGCATTTCTATTGTTTTGATAGCCCTACTTCAAAGTTCATAAGATTTGACTTTGCCTTCAACAAGGTTGCCAATTCATTATATTTTCTTTATTCGGGAAAAGTTGAACAACTACAAAAAAGTATAATCTTGCAATTTTCGGCCCGTAAGCTTATTTATTTGGGCCATATATGGGCCTTATGTTAAACTCAGATTAGTAGACATAATAGTTTAGTAAGTGACCTCCAATAATTCTGTTAAACCGTTACTTCCCGTTAGATTATGACATCTTCGCCCAACCAATAACATATCACCACCTGTCTCCAACTCAGCCACGAACGTGAAAAAAAAAAATCTATTCCTCTCCCTAAAGAACAAAAGAGTTAGAAGAAGAAAGAGGTGGAGACGAGGAAAAAAAATCTATCTCTCGCCATGAACGCGAGAGCTCTTCTTTACTCTCCGAACCTCCACTCTCTCTACACTCCAAATCGTCCACCTGAAACCTCTCCTCGCACCCGACGGACTCTTAAACCTGATCCGAAGCCGTTACGGGTATGGATTTACCAGCGGAACAGGTCCAGCGTTTTCCGGGTGTTAGTTCGGAGCTCCGACAAGAGAGAGAGCAGTAACTCGTACGCAGAGACTATAAAAGAAGGTCGGGAGATAGTGAATCGAAACGGCGTCGTTTCGGATTCGTTGGTTCCATGGTGGGAAGAGTTTCCGAAGCGGTGGGTGATAGTGCTTCTCTGTTTCTCTGCTTTTCTTCTCTGCAATATGGACAGAGTAAGTTTTGTTGCTTCGTAGAATTAAAAAGGATTTTGCTAAAATTATGATTTCTAATTTAGGAAAGATGATGTTTTTGACAGGTGAACATGAGCATAGCAATACTTCCTATGTCGGCTGAGTATGGTTGGAATCCGTCAACAGTTGGTCTGATTCAGTCTTCCTTCTTCTGGGGTTACCTTCTCACTCAAGTAAAGCTTCCTCTTCATTATTTGCATAGATTCTTTATTACATAATCATGATGGAGTGAGGTTGCTCATGAGATCTGAGACGAAACTAATATTACATGTTATAGTTTTGGGTTCGAACATTACGGATGGATTTTCGGCATATAACCTCCTGATAGTAAAACAAAATTCCTATGATTCAAAAAGATGTAAATTTAAAATTTTCACACAGATAGAAAGCATATTAAATTTTGATTATTAATGCATTATGTTTTGTAGGTTAACTATTTCTCATTGAATTTTTATATACACAATTATCTTTTTAAAATTTTTACAATTTATTATTAAATAATACATTTAAAATGTAAAAGATGTATTTTTTTGAAACATTTTTTTTTTTAATCTAAAACCTGAATCTTTTCGAAATGGAGGGAATATGAGCAGTTGAATCAATAAGGTATGTATTTGACTCAGTGGCTTGTTGATATGACAGATAGCTGGAGGGATATGGGCGGACACGGTCGGTGGAAAAATGGTTCTTGGCTTTGGCGTAATCTGGTGGTCCATCGCTACAATACTAACTCCTATCGCAGCTAAACTTGGCCTCCCCTTCTTGCTAGTTGTTCGTGCTTTCATGGGTGTTGGCGAGGTTTGTGCTTACCTTTTCAACATGTTATAGATATCAAGTAGAGAAGTAAGATGTATACATCCTTGGTGTCTTCAGGGTGTTGCAATGCCTGCTATGAACAATATACTGTCCAAGTGGGTGCCTGTGCAAGAGAGAAGCAGATCACTCGCACTTGTTTACAGTGGAATGTACCTTGGATCTGTCACCGGTTTAGCCTTTTCGCCTTTCTTGATACATCACTTTGGATGGCCTTCCGTGTTTTACTCTTTTGGGTCTCTTGGAACTGTGTGGCTGACTCTCTGGCTAACTAAGGTTTAGACTTCTCAATCTACTGCTTTTTAAACTATTTCTGGATCCAAAATGTCATAACCATTAATGTGTCTTGTTACTAACTATAGGCAGAGAGTTCACCAGTTGAAGATCTAACGTTGCTCCCTGAAGAAAGGAAGTTGATTGCAGACAACTGTGCCAGCAAAGAGCCAGTGAAGTCGATCCCGTGGAGGTTGATATTGTCTAAACCGCCCGTTTGGGCTCTCATCGGCTGCCACTTTTGTCACAACTGGGGAACGTTCATTCTGTTGACCTGGATGCCAACTTATTACCATCAAGTCAGTTCTGTTACTGTCTTTATTCAAAAACCTTGATGTTTTTGTCTTTTCTGATTATTGATCTTGTTGACATTGTGAGAGCAGGTGTTGAAGTTCAACCTCATGGAATCAGGACTTCTCTCAGTATTTCCATGGATGACTATGGCTATTTCTGCAAATGCTGGAGGATGGATCGCTGATACACTCGTTAGCAGAGGTTTCTCTGTCACGAATGTCCGAAAGGTACCTGTGTACCCATTTCTTCAGTCCCTTTCAATTGCAAATCTAGTAAAAGCAACTCATCCGATAACCCTTTTGTCCTTTTTTTCCTATGATGAATTCAGATAATGCAAACAATTGGGTTTCTCGGACCAGCGTTCTTTCTAACACAACTGAAACACATTGATTCTCCTGCCATGGCCGTTTTGTGCATGGCTTGTAGCCAAGGTACTGATGCGTTCTCACAGTCCGGTCTATACTCTAACCATCAAGACATCGCTCCAAGATACTCTGTAAGTGCAAGGAATCACTCTTTTTAAGTCGTAACCAACTCATGCTACTGAAAAGCAAATGCCAAGTTGATGTTATTATTGTTGTTGGGTCAGGGAGTGTTACTTGGTTTGTCTAACACAGCGGGAGTACTTGCCGGAGTTCTTGGCACAGCCGCCACTGGTCACATCCTACAACACGGTTGGGAACACTTCTAGATTTCTTACAATGCTTTGGTTAATTTTTTGTTTAAATTCTGACAATGACATCGAACACCTCAGGTTCTTGGGATGATGTTTTCACGATTTCGGTCGGTCTTTACCTTGTCGGAACTGTCGTTTGGAACCTATTTTCAACCGGAGAGAAGATCATTGATTGATCAATTCCGTGGATAGTGACAAACCAGTGAATAGTTCAGCTCCAAGACCTCATATCAGGTGCAACAACGCCTCACGTCAGGCTCTAAATATACACATATTACAGTCTGAGAGCTTGCCGGAATATCCTTTTTTGCCGGAAAATTCTTCCGGAAGTTTCTGCATGTCAATTTAGCTCAAACGCATATGATTAAATACTTATGTAGATTAAAGATATACAGATGATTTTTTGTACATAAACGAAACTCACACTTTCCAAGCTTTTTAAGATCACTTAAATAGTTCTCTCTTCTACTCTATATATCTTTCAGTAAATATATAGATATTACATGCAGTTCTCTAAGATGCTATTCCTTAGCCAACGAGCGACAAAGAAATAAAGTCTTCGAGATTATGGGGCCAAACTAAAAGCTTAAGATGTACGGCCACTGGTAGAACTTGATCTTGTGAAGGACGTCGAGGAGTTTATGAACTGTATACAGTCTTCTATAGCCTCTGATCTACAGGTATCATTAGCCACAGAGATGACAGAAGGCTGAGATCTTCCGGTGGAAGAAGCCTTCAACGTTGGAGGTCTCTTCTTCTTCCTCCTCATCACCACCAAACGTAACCCTTTGACGAATTTACAGCTGAGATGCTTGATCAGTTTTGCTGTTGTGACTTCTGTTTTCCTTGGTAACCTCAAGCCACAGCTCGTTGAGCATCCCGGATTCTTCCCATACGGTCCCTTGGCTGAGGATTGCTTACCAGAAGAAGTTACTGGTCTAGTGTTAGCATTGCACCGTTTTGTCCCTGTAGCCGACATGTTGCAAGAGCGTGCGAGCAGTTTACGAGAACAGAGTTGAGGAGAGTGAGGGATTATATAAAGGGATTGTTGCTGAAAACAGTTGCCTAATAGAGTTCAGTAAAGATCAGAGAGGCCATGATTATTAATAACGACATGATTACACTTAAGCTATGATTACTGTAGACGCTAAAAGCATATACAAATAAATTAAACAAAGTTCAGTTTCATACTTATATATATAAGATACTTTATGTGAAATGAATTGTAACAATTATTAAATATAAAGATATAAAAAATCTCTGAAACGCCGAAATTTGGAAAACAAAGCTAGCCAAAGAGCTACATTTCCACTATGGAAAGTAAGTATAGGTTGGTCCACAAAGGGAATACAACCATTAGTTTAAGCGAAAGAAAGGTTCTTTCGGTATGGTTCTTATTTGATGATCACTTAGGTCCGTGTGTGCATAAAAAGAAATGTGTACAAGGTTCTTTTGACTCTTAGAAAAGCCAATACAAACTTACCTTTATAGATCGCAGATGCTTTCCTTGAGTCTGAGGCTAATAGAAAAGAGAAGAGAAAAGAAAAAACCAGGTCAATGGTGGGTACACCAATATCAAAAAGCAAATAGTAACCAAGGCAGCGGTTATGGCTTACACTAAAGATCATACTTACTCTGGATTGTAAGTCTTTACATGTGAGAATATGATAGATTTTAGTTATCTATAACTCTTATAAACAATGAACGCTTCTTCTTATTATCAATGGTTACTGATTACAGCTTGAGTGTCATACTAAGCTATGCTCTCATGGCGAACAAGCTCAGGACACCAGTCTCATGGCGACTGTGAAGTCTAGACTCATAGCGTCTAAGAACAAACAACATCAAGCACAAAATCTATTCTTCGGTCCATCTCTCTATTTATAGATCATCTTCTTCCTTCATCAGGTTTAGTGTTTCAATGGCAAAGCTTCTCACCCAGTGAGAATGTCTCATCCACTCTATTTCCCTGTCCACATCAGCTTCCTCACTTGCCATGTCCTTAGTTAGATACCTTAGATATTAAGTATCTATCAACATTCCATTAGGAGCAGAACAATCGATATCTATGACATGCTTCAAAATGCAAACATGGACAGAAGGTATACAAGATGTGCTCTGTTAACTTGTAGAGCTGAGACAACTTCCATGAAAAGAGCAGAGACACTATGTTGCAACATGATGGTCGTCACCTAGAGTCGACTCTCGATATCTTACTTTGGAACATGATAACTCACAAGCCACAAGTGGAGAAAAGTATTCTTCAACTTTATTGGAACTAAAAAATACAACAAACTATGTACCATTTTCACACTTGATTGTGTATATGATGATGAGTACACAGGGATTAAACTCATCTTCAAGCATTGTTCACTAGCAAAACCTCTGAACCTGAACTCAGATTCTGATCCAAGAACCTCCTTACTTCATCTACCTCTTTAAACGGCTTTGGCACCACAAGATCACTATCCAAGTTATACCAAACTCCACCTATCTTCCTCATCACAACCCAATGCCTACTTCTCCAAAGCCCACCATATCTTTTAACCGGAACATTCATCACAACACCCATTAGAGCCTCTGAACCAAGATCAATCGAAGAAGCGCCACCACGCTTATCATGCCAAACAACACTCTTCCCTTTCCCTTCCAGAGCTGCGATCATCACGTTCACGTCGTAGTTCCCAGTGACCGTGTTGTGGTGAGGCTTGAGGAAGAAGGAGAGAGGCGTCGTCCACGTTTCTTTGCTCGGATCATCATCGGCCACGAGGTTCTCCGCGATTGAGTTCAAGGTTTCCCGCGTGAACGCGTTCTTGTCCTACAGTCAAAAAAAACAGAGCAAATAAAAACTCTCAGATCTCACATCATCATCGGTGAATCACTGCTGAGAAGGGAGAGATCGGATCACCTGAAATAGGTTGTTGAGAGAGTGCAAGAGGCAGAACTGAAGTCGTTGTCGCTCGTGATAGATCTGAGATTCGGTTCCTTCCATCTTTCCGGCGAAGAAATTAGGGTTTATCTTGAGAAACCCAAAGCAGATGATGAAGAGGGGACGAGTACCGGAATGTCTGCCGTTTTGGTAATTAAATTATAATGTGCATGTGGTTTATGTATTTTAATAGATTTGAAAATCTAAATTAAATAAAGTGTCGTGGCCATATAATTTTAAAATTTATATTAAAATTATGTATTATTAATTACATAATTTATAAATTATAATTTAAATTAAGTGTTATTTTATCATCCGAATTTATTAGTGAATTTGATGTCACGATAGATTTGTATAGATTTCTTTGTTAAAATACAAATAGTTAAATCTGAAAAAAAACTATGAGATTTGAAAATATTTATTAAAGTTCATATGTTATATTTGAAACATATTATATTTTACATTGGTTTATAAATAATATATAAATTTTTAAATAAAATAAAATATATAAACCAATAACGCAGAAAAAAGATGAGCTTTCCCGGTTTACTGAAGAAAACACTGTGCCGTCTCGTCCTATTATTGGTTTATAGGCTCACATTCTATGATCTGTAGTTACAAATCACACTATTATGTTGCAAGAAAAGGCTCACAAGCCCCAAGCTATAACATTCTTGGGTCACGTTCTATACTGAAACTACTTTTTTTTTTATCCGCAATAATAAGCAGAAACCTAACACAACGTCTTGGTTGGTATATGGTCTATATAGATAAAAAAGACAGTCGTACTGCATGCTAGTTTGTCCGTTCTTCACATTGAATCCATAAGATAGTGAAAGTATTGAAAGACTCCTTACATCAAATGTTGCTGATACAGAATATAGAAACTATTCACATGAACTACATTGTGGTGGTTTATTAGTTTTCACTTTATGATGAATTGTCTTGTTGGTCTAAATCATGAAAATGAGGTTGATGGAGCTTTCACTTTCCCTACATCTGCTTGTGCTGATCGAGCAAGAAACTGAATGAATTTGTGTGTTGGACAAAGCCTCAAGGAGATTGTAAAAAACTCCAAGACATTTTCCTTAGTTTTAAATCTTTGTGTGGAGTTGGAAAAGGAATTTAAGAGAGTAGAATGACTTTTGGCTTATGTCCTAAAGGTGCAAAACCTTTTACCAATCTGACTGAAGTCTTTTGATTGAACCATTCTTTACTGCTAGTTACTTGCTGCATTTGTTACTTCATACTTTTTTTATGAATGTCAATTAAGCTGAATCTGTTAGCTCACGAGAATCAAACTATGGGAAACCATGGACCAAGACTCAGAAGATCAGCAGCACCAGACGCTTCTTCTCCTATAGAAAAGAAAAAGAAAACTGCACACTCCCTGCGCAGGAATTACCCTGTTCAGGTTCAAAGGGACTTTCTCAGCCTGGTCCCAGGCTAGCCCACTCTTTAGCAAGCTAGCCTGGTTCAAGCACCCCTGGTGCTTTTGATGTCAATTCACAATCCAAATCACATATAAAAAGTATTTAAAACATCCAACTCAGTTTGTCTTTTATTACTGTCTCTGACTCGAAGGAACAAACAGAAACATAAACCATAGATAGTTCTAAAGTTTAACAGACAGAGGGACTACTAAAGCTTACCAACACTTTGTGCCTTATTCAGGTATAGTCCAACAGGCACCAAGACTTGTGTAAGCCAGGTCTTGTTTTCACCCTTTCCCTGAGGAACCAGAAGCAAAAGAAACATGACAACAGGCAGAGATCACAGTAAAGAGAAACATTTTGACCATATGTGAGTAACTAACATGTTTGTTAAGAGATGACTACTAAGCAAACTGACCTTTTACTTCTTAGCAGCCTTGACATAGCTCTCTGGCAAGTAAATTTCACCACCTACTTCACCGTGCTGCTCTCCACTGATGGTTTTCTTGGCAACATTGAACTCTTCACTCATAGCCTCCATTCCTTTTCTGAGAGCTTCCTCAGCAGTGCCATAACCATTCTCCTCAGCATACTTCCTGATGTCTTCTGTTATCTTCATGGAGCAGAATTTTGGTCCACACATGGAGCAAAAGTGTGCAACCTTGGCTCCATCAGCTGGGAGAGTCTCATCATGGAAGGACATCGCGGTCATGGGGTCCAACGACAGAGCAAACTGATCCATCCACCTAAACTCAAACCGCGCCTTGCTCAGGGCATCATCCCACGCCTGTGCATGTGGATGCTGTTTAGCTAGATCAGCTGCATGTGCTGCTATCTTGTAAGCTATAACACCAGCCTTCACATCATCTCTGTTGGGTAACCCGAGATGCTCTTTAGGTGTTACATAGCAAAGAAGAGCTGTTCCCAAGGCTCCAATATTAGCAGCTCCAATGGCAGAGGTAATGTGATCATATCCAGGAGCTATATCAGTAGTCAAAGGACCAAGTGTGTAGAATGGTGCCTCGTTACACCATTCAAGCTGCTTCTGCATATTCTCTGGAATCTTATGCATTGGTACATGCCCTGGCCCTTCATTCATCACCTTGAGAGGAAAAAAACAATAAGCAGTATTGAGAAGATGTATGCAACTAAAATGAAGACTAGTGAGTTAGATAACTAGTGTACCTGCACATCTTTCTCCCATGCTCGGCGAGTAAGTTCACCTTGAGTAAGAAGCTCTGCAAACTGAGCAGTGTCATTAGCATCATAGATAGAACCAGGTCTCAAACCATCCCCTATCGAAAGAGCCACATCATACTGGTTACAGATGTCCAGAATATCATCCCAGTGCTCATAAGCAAAGTTCTCCTTATGGTAAGCTAAGCACCACTTAGCATGGATGGATCCTCCACGAGAAACGATACCAGTCATACGCTTAGCTGTTAAAGGAATGTAACGCAGCAAAACACCAGCGTGGATTGTGAAGTAATCCACACCTTGCTCAGCCTGTTCAATCAGAGTCTCTCTGAACACTTCCCATGTAAGATTCTCAGCAATACCATCCACTTTCTCAAGGGCCTGGTAAATGGGGACGGTGCCGACAGGAACAGCTGAGTTCCTTAGGATCCACTCGCGTGTCTCGTGGATGTGACGACCAGTTGAGAGGTCCATGATGGTATCAGCTCCCCACATGGTTGCCCACTGAACCTTGTAGACTTCTTCTTCAATGGAGCTTGCAACAGCTGAGTTTCCAATATTGGCATTGACCTTAACCAAGAACTTTCTACCGACAATCATCGGCTCAAGCTCCAAGTGCTTCTTGTTGGAAGGGATAATGGCTCTCCCACGTGCAACTTCTGATCTCACAAACTCAGGGTCAAGCTTCTCTCTGGTAGCACAGTAGAGCATCTCCTCGGTGATGATTCCTTGCTTAGCGTAGTACATTTGAGTGTACCTTGGTGTTCCTAGCTTCTCTCTACGATCAATCCACTCCTTCCTTAGCTTAGGAAGTCCTGTTTTGTCAAGTTTCATTTGTTATTGTCATAGTCACAGAGAAAATGAATAAACACAACACAAGCTTGAACCACATACCATCGTGTGGGTTAACATTTTGAGGACCACTAGTGTCGTAGTTATCAAAAGCTGGCTCACCACCAGACAAATGAACACGTCTGAAAGGAACTTTGAGAACATGGCCAGATTCCTCATGAACAACCTCACTGAAACAATCAAAAACCAAAACCAAATGATGACTTAGCATTATGAATATTGTGAATATTGTGATATTACATACATGTGTTCTTTAGTGCTCTTGGGAAAGCATTCCTCAAACGATGGGATGGGTTGAAAATCAGGAGAAGAAGGGTCGATGGTGTGTTTTCTCTGCTTGGCTCTCTCTGAGTTAGTGGCTGCAGGTGGGTCAAACGTCAACGTAGCTCGTGTGGATGTTGTGTCTTTCTTGAACCGAACGGCAGCAGCTTGGACAACAACATCGAATCCAGGTACAAAAGAGGAGTTTGGGAGTTTGGGGTTCTTGTTGTTGCATACGACCGACATCAAAGTACTGTGTACAGAAGCCATGTCTGCAAGATATATATATAAAGTGGTTATGGATGAGACACAACAAGTTCTGAGAATACATGCATCAAAACATAAAATAATCAATGGACTTCTTCCATGCATGCACATATCAAGAGTGGATCAAAGAAGGAACCTGTGGATCTGAGGAATGAAGAGGATGAAACTCGTTGGAACACAATCTGTGAGTGACTCTCACTTGAACCACACTCTCTGATACCAAAGAAGGAAGAGAAATGTTTGGGTCCTTTTTAAGTGAACCTCCTGAATCCTACTACTGATGATAATTGTCACGGATGGGCCAATGCATTCAATAAGCTTGCTTACGTGTCGTCTGTTTCGCAGATTTTTTTTTTGTCAGCGTCTTTTTTGATAAGAATTGTAAGGAGGAGAAGACTTGTTCTTAATACATCCGTTGATACTTTTTAGGAGGAGGTTTTATTTTATTTTCTTCGTTGAATAACATCCGTTGGTTCCCTAGGTAACTTATGCAATTTTCACTAGTAACGTGTTTTCCTGCGTCAGAAATAATTATTTTAAATAAAATATTTTATTTAAAATATAATTTACATTTGGACATCATTATTATATTTTAAATTTAATAATTTGAAAAAGATCATAAACATATTTTTGTAATCTTATTTCTTTTGATTTTGTTTAACTATTTAATTCTAGTTTTATTTAAATTTTAATAAAATTAAAATTACATATAAAAATTAATAATTATTTTAAATATATCTTTAATCACCTAATTATATATATAATATAAATAATAATATATTTTGTATTTTTTGTTATAGTTAAGGTATGTTAAATTGAAAAAAAATCAGTTTTGAATAATACAATGAACCAAAAAATAAAATGTTAATAATTTGATTATAAAAAAATATGTTTGATTAGTGTTGTTTTAGTTATGTATTTGAATACTTCTAATTAATTATAGAAAATATGATATATAAGTTGACATAAATAAATTTCGTAATTATATTTACCTTATTTTATTAATATAATCTATATATTAATTTAATAATTATATATGAATTATTAGTAATTAATATATTTTAATAGTCTTACCAAAATAAATACTTATATAGAAATTCTACATTAGTGAAGATATATGAGTTAATATTCATTACCATATTTAAACTTTTTTACCAAAAAATAAATAATTTTAGGGTGGACAAGCTATTTTCCCACGAGTTCTATCATATAGTACCAAATGTCTCCCGAAATATGACCTCGTGCTATTTATCTCCGAGAATAAAGTCTGAATCCTATTTCCCCATCAATTTTGGTTTTCTAATGGTTTTTGAAAACTGAATTTGAAATATCAAATCTCGTGAAACAGACTGAACAAAACTAAACCGAACAAAATAATATCCTAGCAAAATAAATTTGGAACAAATAAAAACTCAAGTATAATTTAAAAGACCCAAAAAATAAAAATACCAAATAAATTTCAATCAAAAATCTTAAACTTATTGGTTTGTTTAAAAACAGGAAACCAATATAAACCGATTTTATGGGATTTTTGATTTTGATCTTTATATTTGAGGAGAAATATGGATGAAACTTTATATTCATGGGGAAACAGGATTCGAACTTTATTCTCATGGATAAATAGGACGAGGTCATACTTCGGGAGACATCTGGTGCTATATGATAGTACTCGTGGGAAAATAACTCGTCGATCCATAATTTTATAAGGAAATTTTTACATGTCACAATTAGACTAATGTTATGTCATATTTTTTTAAAGACATGTCATTTTTTTTGTTGAAAGTGAATGTGATAGTGACACATATGCAAATCACTTCACAAATAATGTCAATTGAATTTTTTGTGTTTTGAGGGTTCAATAAATATAAAACAATACTTACTTTATAGGGTGAATTTGCTGAATATTCATAGTGGAAGGGAAAATGAAGGATATAGTCATAGCAATAGTGATGTGACAATTATGGTCAAATGTGGACGGTTTAGTCCTTTTAGTTGCTGGCGCGTGAAATGAGGCGAGTGAGAGAGTGGAAGCGTAACACAAAGACAAACAATAACGTGAGGAAATACCACATATTATGAATGAGAGACAACCAGAAGGAAACAAAAACTATATTATATATGAAATAGTATAAAACATGAGCAAACATATGGCATAACCAGTGTAGCTTCTCGGACAGGAAAGTGGTAAAAATTTAAATAAACCAAACATGTAAGACATTAGAAGTAGAAAAGTGAGGAAGATACAAAACAATAGTCATTCTATTCACAGCAAAGAACTATACTATAATTTGTTAAAGATAGTGGAGGTGCGATATGTTGTTAACAAACAAATGATCTAAATGACATCGTGAAGGCAATAGTAGATGTACACGAGAGTAGCTAAATGAAAGACATTTATCAAGAGGGGTTGTCTATCAATGTATAAGGTGCATACTCAATGTAACGTATTATACTAGATGATGTGTGCTATAGTAACATAAGAGAATATGAATAAGAAGAATATAGGGCAAGCGTACGTAGGTGTGGGAAATTGTTACTAGGAAACAAAGGTGCGAAAAATGGGAGAAGACAAATAACAAATAATAAAGTACAATATCAACTAATATATCATAATTTACGTGTACAAGATTAACCCATGTGTTATATTTCTTACTAACTAACAGTAAACATAGGAGACAAGGGTGTGATACGCTGTAAACAAACCAAATGCTGTAAAGTACATCATAAAAGTCAATAGTGGATGTGCACCGAATAGCTAAATGAAAGGTATTTCTGAAGAGGGGTTGCCTATTAACGTATAAGGTCCATACTCATGTAAGTATTATACTATATGATGCGTGGTATAGTCACCAAAGTGAATATAATTAAGAAGCACATAAGGGGGGGGCGTAGTTAGTTGTGAAAAATTATTAATATGATACAAGAGTGACAAAATGGGGTAAGACAATTACGAAATAGTAAAATTCAACAACAAGAAATATATTGCAATTTACGTGTACACGATTAACCCATGTGTGCTATTGCTTAGTAACTAACATTAAACATAGTTTAAGTTGTCCCATCAGTAGCATAACACATACACTAATTAATTTAAATTAACCAAGACTATTACACGCCGTGATAATGGAATAGAAATACGGGATAGAGAGCCTATGATTAGGCTTGCAAGTCCAAGACGTGGGATGACTTCGCGGGGGAAGGGAAAAGCGGTTGCAATGGAGTGTGAGCATGACAATGATGATGAAGCTTCTGGTGTTCCTCTCATCTGCCAACCAAAGAACACCATTTGTGATGAAGGAACAAGCAGTCGAACTGTGAGGAGGTGCTTGTTTCCGGGAAGTATCACATCTATTCCAGGAAGTATCACTTCTATTCCGGGAAGTAGCACATCTAAAGAAGCACATACTCATGTAAGGTACTATACTATATGATGTGTGGTATACTAATTCTAACACCAACATCGGACTATACGCTACACGTTCATCATTATAATTGTTATCATCCGGTCAACACAAGTTGGGTCCCAATAAGATAAATCTTATTATCTTTACTATATTGGTTAACATATAGAATACCCATTCATCGCTCAACAGAAGTAGAATGGCTAACAACGAATACATTATCTCTATACTATACATTTACCAATAAAATAGTCATTGCAAACTACATAAGTGAGTTCTCAAAAATAATAACCGTTGGCAACCTACAAACCACTAACACAAGAAAATCTTACTATGTTAACTATAACCACTTATAAATACTACATACAGACACCTCTCTACATAATTTGGTCCACATGGAGAACGATTGTGTCTATACTTTATGCAAATACCAATATAATTGTCATTTCCAAACATAGCAATCGGTTTAAAATACGTAATAAACAGTTGTGATCCTACCAACTATAGTATAGAGACAAAATATCACAATCTATACTATTGCTCCACCTAATTTTGTTGGAAGTTATACTAGTGTGTCTATACTACATACATTTCCTAATATAATATATTTTATGCTCCACAGCAACTATCAAGTCTACGTTTACAAATATTGTACTCATTTTCTCTCCACTAAACGTTAGTCCAACAACTAAAGCATTTCTGCTGATCTTATATAAAGAACCACATAGAATAGTCACACATATGTTTAAAAGAATTTCTTACTATCTATACTATAGACGATTGCAAATAGTATAGTCAATCGCGCTCAACATAATGTATGTTGCTACGGTCAACATGCGTGTCTATACTATTTTGCCATCCCAAATAGCATAGTCACTTTCATAATGTATTTAACTTAGTAACCGTCCAACAAGTTCTATACTATAAACATAGATCTATAGTCTATTAACATTACTCATCACACCTAATTATCCCGCAACCATGACTCAACAAACTGGGTTCTTCACCGCCAAGCACTCAACACAATCATGGACATGCATGTGATAATAAGCATTCACCAAAAATAAAGGGTCAACATTTTTTTTCCATACCTTCTTTCCGTCGACTTGATACCGCTGCATTGGATCTACACACAATTATTTTTTTAGTTTTTGGGTCTACAGTTCCCACCAGGATGACTCCGAGTGTAATCGCCTCCCGTAATAAGTAACCATCAAAACCCGGCTTACCTCGATCAAGTGGATCCAACTGTAAGATGTATGCGTTCAGTTGGGTTGCTCTCTGTTCTGTCGCTGAAACTCTTAAACTTCTAATCGGACTTCGTCACGTACCTATCAACCACCGCAACTTCTATTCCACTGCCAGCTCGTCCTGTTAATTGAACCCCCAACCCGAACTTAGCAATCTCTCTCTCTGCGTCGCTTCGCTTTCGCTTATGAAACCTCTCAAGGGAATGAACTTTTGTTTTAATTGAAAGACAGAGTAAAAAGAAGAGAAACATTTCTCTTTCCACGCGCAGGAAAAGGGTTTTTTTTGTCATTAATGATGACAATATGTAACATATTCTAACCATGCATTTACTATGGTTATGGACTTGATTTTCTGTTGGGCTATGTACATGAGACCTAATTTCTCTACTTTATAAGATGACCTCTTGTCTTACATCACATCTAGATCTTGGCAAAAAAAAAGAAAAAAACCAAAATATCCCAGTGTAAAACTATCTAAATAATTTTTATAGCATAATATAAAATGTAAAAGAACCATAACTTATATTAATCGAATCTAAATGTGTACCCTGAAAACACTAAAATCTAAATAATCTGGAAAAGCTAATCTATTTTTTAATTAATATTCGAAATCATTATTTTAAATTTAAATAAGTATTTTAAATACTAAAGTTTATAGATATAATATTTTCAAAATATTTAAAAAAAAATATTTAAATATTTGATTTTCATATTTTTATATGACATTTAGGAAACTTAAACCTAAAGTGATATAACTTGAATCCAAAATAATATGGTTACAAAGTATTTCTAAAATTAAAGTGTTATTAACTAAATCTAATTGTACTAAAATAATTTTAAACGGGGTTTATGAGGTTGAACCCGTAAATCCAAAAAAGATAACTAATCCAAACACTAATGGATACCTAAATGTCTAAGTATGTGTGTCAATTATGTTGTTTATGTTCAAGTAAACTTGTTTAGATGGACACTTTTGTTTCTCGACATTGATGGTCTAATCTCAAATAAAATTACCCAAATATGACTAAAATCAAATAGGATAATAATCAACTAGATTGTCCACATGATCCAAATAATAAATTAGAAATGTGAAAATGGGTTGCTCATGTTTAGATGGATTATCTACTATCAAATCGTCAAATCTAATGTACATTTTCTTTAGTTTATTACCTAAAAATTTTAAGTTATTTGAAAATTAAAATGACAAATCTAAAATAACAACTAAAATGAAACAAATGAGGGATCCATTAAAAAATCTAATGATTTACCCATATTCTAAATGGATATTTAATGATGTACTCCTTCTCCAGGGTTTTGTTAAAAATTTCCTTAATTACCCGAATACCATAATTAGTTGTCATTTCTCTCATAATCTTTTCTTATCCGCCTGATCATCTTTCCACGGAGGACTACTCTTCATATTCAGAGCATCATTAATGCAGTTTCTTAACTGGGTTTTTAAGGTAATTAAGTCATTTAATTAAATCAAAACTAAATAATATATGGGTAACCGATCCTTAATGCAAAACTTTGGGCACCGATAATTGAGGGGTTTTTTAAACCACGTGTCACCACATGGTCAATACATAATATTTTTTTCTTTTTTTTCTTTGTTTCTTTTATTTTTCTTTCTTCATCTCTCTTGTTTTCTCCGACAAGTGAGTTCTCCTTCTCCTTGAGACGACGAAGGTTGATCTTTTCTTTCGGTTTTGTTGTTAAAATTCAATTATTTTCCCTTCCATGAAAATCAGAGTCATCAAGGTGCTCTCTTCTTTGTTTTTATGTTTTTTTTTAAATTCCATGTTTAAAAGGTTATCTTTTACTAAATTGTATTGTTTAAAAAAATAAATTTAAAAAAAAAACAATGTTTAATATTTTTTTTTCTTTAAGAATCTTTAGTTAAGAAACTCCCAATGGAGCACAAAATCTATGGGTTTCTTAACTAACTTTTATTATTAAACAAGTCATTAAAAAACCCATATGGGGTTATGTGGTTAATGATGCTCTCATAATCTAAATTCAGTCACCATTATATCCTCGACGAGATCATCCAGCATAGAATCCATACAAAATTTCCCTAAAATGAACATTTTATCTTATGGAAAAATGAATTAGAAAAATCAAAATCCCTACGAAAATACTTCATAGAAGATTTTATTCTTGAACAGAAAGATCATCTGAACAAGTAACAACCATTGACGCATTTAAATTATAATTTATATATTCAGATAAAAACTAAGATATTTTTAATTATACATCCATCCAACTGTATCACAAATAAATGATGTATTATGATCGAATTATTCAAATTGTCATGGGTCGGTGGGCTTACACATCTAAAATTTCCAAATTAAGAAAGCTTTGCAATAAATACAAAAAAAACTAAGAAATAATAGGGGTCAACATGCAAATTTAAGTAAAAAAACTAAAATTCAAACGTGTAATAAAGAAGACAAAGAATCTTTAGAAAAAACATGCATACAACTAACTCCTTCGTTCATTACCACAGCTTCGTGTCTTCCCCGCACGATCCGATCCGTAACATAAACCTTCCCTCCATAACATTATATACCCAAGTTACTAAAAAAAAAAAACAGACCAAGTTTCTAAATCTACAAAAGAATACCCCTCTTTTTTTTTTGACTGGTCATCGTTTCAAAGGTAAAGCTTGACCTCTTCTTTCTTTCTTCCTCTTCATCAAGATTTTGATTAATGATTCTGAGTTTCAGGGATTTTACTTGAAGAAGAAGAAGAAGAAGACATGGGTATTGATGCTAAAGATGTATGTGTTATCGTCTGGAAAGTTATCAGATTTTCAACGAACATAACGTGGAGATACGTGAAGAGATACCCAGTTGCTTCTTGTGTTTCTACATTTGTGATCTTCTTGTACACTTTCTATCCTTGGATCTTCTATTTCATGCTCTACTCTTCTCCGTTGGTAGCTTGTGCTTCGTTCTATCTCCGTAATCATCTGAGTTCGAAGACCGATGAGGAGGAAAAGAGAACAGATCGTGGGTTGTCCGAGGGAAGAATAGAGAAGGCTGAGTTGAAGCACCAAAGAAGTGTTCGACGAAACGCGAGAAGGGAAGTTGAAGAGGTTGGGAAAGATTGGGACTCCTCTCAAGCTAGCGAGGATGAGAGAGGGAAAGTGATTCTGACAACTCTCTACGGAGAGTTATTACCGGAGACAATGACTCCAGATCTTGAGAGTTTCAAGAGAGACAGGACGTTGCTGGCAGCAGAAGAAAGCTTTGTTGAGTCTAACCTTGACAAAGAAGACTATGTTGTTGTCAAAGACCCTCTAGAGAGGGTAACAAGTGAAACAGAACTAGAATACTCATCATCGTCGTCATCATCAGAAGAAGAAGAAGAGGAAAAGGAATCAAACACGGTGGTAGTACCGTGGACAGAGGATGACCAGAAGAACCTGATGGATCTAGGAACATCCGAGATCGAAAGAAACAAGAGGCTAGAGAGTTTGATTTCAAGAAGAAGATCAAGGAGGTTGTTCTTTGTTGCAGCTGAGAGAGGCCTCATGGATATGGAAGTTCCTAGGATCTGTATAGGTCGAAACTACTATGGTTTGGATAAAGAAAACTACGAAACCGATGGAGTTATCATGCCAGGCTCTGCACCTTCCGTCATGTTACCAAGAAGAAACCCATTTGATCTTCCTTATGACCCACAAGAAGAGAAACCTAACCTGACAGGAGATAGTTTCCAGCAAGAGTTTGCAGGTGCTAACCCTAAAGATATTTTCCTTTGTCGCCATGAGAGCTTTCATCACAGGATCTTTCCTTCAGAATCTCAAAATGATTCCTCTTTGTGGAGAAAAACAGTAGATGGTAGGCCTACACCACTGCAAGGTATATGCTCTTTCTTTCCCTAAGTTGTATAATGTTAGATTCTGGAAGTGACTTAAATCTCGGTACACCACTAAAACACCACCTGAGTATTTTGTTTCTCTGAGTTTAGTTTGCGGATATTTTCAACATATAAGAATATGGAACATGAGTACTAGTTTTGTTACTGTAAATGCATATCAAGATTATGATTCATGACTTAATACATAGAGACTTTCTTGATGATTTAGGTAGCAATGATCAACTTTTTCTAATGAATGAAAGAGATGTGGAGGCAGGGGAGGTACGGATTGAGACAGATTCTATCAGAAACAATGATGATAGTGACTCAAACACAACGCTTTCTCCGTGTGAAAGAGAGAAATATTACAATGTTTCAGACCAATCAGATGCTTCTGAAACATTCTGCAAACGAAATGAGGATCGTGTTAGAAAATGTGTTCCTGGATTATTGCCTAGAAGCGGTAGTTCGAGTTCAATAGCTACCGCGAGGCAAAGATACATGGAGCATTTCGGTTACAGCGTAAAGAGAAGTCATGTGCCTACACATTCAGTTGATTCTGATCTTCAAGTTGAGGTGTCTGAACTAGGATCACCTCCAAGTTCTGTTGATGGGAATGATTCATCTGATGAAGAGAGATTGTTGTTTAGTTATGAATCAGATTTTGGTAAGGAGATGCAACCTGTGGATAAACTTGATCAAGATCTAAATGAAACAAAGTCTTTAGCTTCTCCAGAAGTTGAAGAAGCAAGAACATTGGAGCCTATGGTTCTTCATAGTGATGAAGTGTTCACCAAAAGAGCAGAGGTCAGTTCATGTTACATGTTACATTCACACACATGTAATTTGTTTGACGCAAGATTTGTCTTCTCCATGCGCAGGAACACTCTGGCCCAGCCGAGGAAACTATAGTAGAAACCATTGGCTTGAGTGCCACGGAAACAGTTCAGGAGAAGCAAGAGGTGTGTGGTTATCATTGTCCATGTATTTATTTAACTAAAAAGTATATAACTATTTGTTATTGCATATAACAATGAACATGAACTGTCAGGGATCTGAAGAATCATTAATCAATGACGAGTCCAAATCGACCACTGTCCATGGATCTATCTGCTGAAGAACTCAATAGCCATAACAATTAATTGATGAGATGGTAAGCACAGACTGAGCTTTGGTCTTAACTGCGTTCTCACGGAAAAGTCAATGAAGGGAACCAGTTTAACTTGGTTTATAGAATCAAACACCAATATAGCTGCAGAGGCCAGTTTTACAGGTGTTAATAGATGAGTACAAGAAATGGCGAAAATGAGATGATAAGATACTTGTGGATAGGAAATTTATATTTGTGTCGCATTACTCAAATGCATGCTTTATTACAAAAAGTATAGCAAGAGAATGTATAGGTTTTGTGTGTGTGTCTTTTGCTTCCTTGGTGCTCACTGCGACTGAGGAGATACTCTTCTTATACATGCCTGTTTTGTTCGGCTATATTCTTAGACAATTTCGTGCAATAAACACTCTTTTTTTTGAGGAATCATAAATCAATGAGTTAATGAGATTTTTTTTGTTCCTTTTGTCCATATCATATATTTACACTATTTGTGACAGTTTTATTCTAAAAATGAATATTATCTCCTTTGCTAAGTAAGACAATTGAATCGGACAGCTGAAGGTTTAACTAGGGTAACACGTTCCTTTCATCAAAATTTATTGTTTATTGGTTATTCTATTTCAGTTTGGATCCTCGGACTATCTCATGTTATCTTAGTAATAGAAAGTCTTTTGTCGTAATAAAAAAAATATAGAGTAGATATATGACAGTTTTTTTCTTCTAAAAACTGAATATTATCTCCCTTGCTAAGTTTAATAGAGTAGATACAGTCTATTACCCATATTCACATAAACAACCACATGTTTCTGGTAAGTTTCGACCAAAATATCTAATAAGCCAAAGGGTAAACGATCTATTTCCACACCATAAATGTTATATAGTAATTCTTGTACATAATCTTTTCTATATATTATAAGTATTACAATTTATTTTTCCCAATCAAAAAGATTGAAACTCGTATCCCAAAAATAAAAGTTTGGTTTGGTTTTAATGATTTAAAAGTAAACTGATACCAAATTAATATGTTTTGGAACGAATTTAAAACCCAAGATAATCTGAGAACCAAATATAAATCTGACCAAATGTCTTATCAAACTTTAGTAATTTTTTAAAATTGGACTGTATCAATTCAATGAAGTTAACCATTGGAATAGTAAATCAATCTAAATTGGATTGCGTGAATTTTAGTTCATACTTAATACATCATGGAGATACGGGTTTTGATCTTTCGAATTGGGAAGAAATATGTTTTAAAATTTCTAATATGTGAAATTAGAACAAAATTAAAATATTATGTGCAATTCTTATTATATGATATTTCTAGTATGAAAATATATGTCGTTTACTCTAAGCCGCCAAATCGTATAGTAAATAGTATATACACACCCTGTTATAGGATAAGCTGGTTAATATTTTGGTTTAACATTTTAATTTCCATTTTAGTTGCTTGGATTAACAAACACCTCTATGTAAACGTTTTCCTTTACGAGAATCAGAAAAACAATGATCTTCTTCTCTTTGTCACTTATACATGTCTGTTTTATTTAGCTGCATTCTTAGAGAATTTCGTGCAATAAACACTTCTTTTTGAGAAATCATAAATGAGTATGAGTCATGGCTTCTTTTTGTTCTTTTTGTCCAAATAACATTTTTACGCTATTCAAGTCAGTTTTATCTAGTGAATGTTATCTCCATTGCAAAGTTTTATAATGTACATACACAGTCATATATTACCCCAGATACACATACATGGCATATATCTGATAAGCTTGACCGAAAAAAGTCTTTTTCTTTTTTTAGCAACAAACTAATTGATTTTTTTCAATTAACCACAGTGTTTGCTGACCAAAGTCAACCCACTAATCTAATTGCTTTATTGCATGCCTGAAGAGGGAATGTTTAAAAGAGAAAGATTAGTACACAGACACCCCTTTGCTATGGAATCAGCAAACCCCTTACAAGTTCGTCAATGCAAAATTTATTAATTTTATTTGTAATTTATTTTTATATTGATTAAAATATGGTTAAATGTATATGTAATAGTATTTTATTTAGAAATATACAAATTAGTTGTTTCTTTAATTTATATGTATAAAATTAAAATGACATTTAAAATGAAACAGAGGTGGAGAACACAATAATAAGAACGGAGAACACACTAATAAGAACCTGTCTTAGTGAAATCAGCGTACGCATTACTCACAAAGGACGAGACTTTGAGACCAGATATGGAGGCTTTTTATACTCGGATTTGGCGTGTTATAGCTCCAGAACGAGTTAGAGTCTTCTTATGGTTGGTCTCTCATCAGGTCATCATGACGAACATGGAGAGAAAGCGTCGACACTTGAGTGATAATGGGATGTGCCAGCTATGTAAGAATGGAGACGAGACAATCCTCCATGTCCTTCGTGATTGTCCTGCAGCAATAGGACTATGGAAAAAGCTAGTGGTTCCAAGTAAACAACAGCGGTTCTTTAGCCAATCACTCTTACAATGGTTATATGAGAATCTTGATAATCGCAAATCGGCTAACGGGGATAATTGGCCCACAATGTTTGCGTTGATAGTGTGGTGGTGTTGGAAATGGAGGTGTGGCTATGTCTTTGGTGAAACGGGAAAATGTCGAGATAGAATCCAGTTGATCAAAGACAAGACTCAAGAGGTGATACTAGCAAATGATAAACTGCGAGTCGAGCGGCTGTTGGGACACGAGTGGTGAGGCAAATAACATGGCGAAAACCTGCGAATGGATGGTATAAGTTGAATACTGATGGAGCTTCCAAAGGGAACCCCGGACCAGCTACAGCTGGAGGAGCTATGCGTAATGAGTATGGAGAGTGGATGGGAGGGTTTGCGGTGAATATTGGTATATGCTCAGCCCCTTGGCAGAGCTGTGGGGGGTATACTACGGCCTATGCATAGCATGGGAGAATGGAATCCGAAGGCTGGAGGTGGAGGTTGATTCCGAGTGTGTGGTGGGGTTTCTTAAAACAGGGATTCATGATTCTCATCCCCTGTCATTCCTAGTACGTTTGTGCTATGGCTTTATATCAAGAGACTGGATAGTCAAAATTTCGCATGTGTATAGAGAAGCTAATTGTCTAGCAGATGGATTAGCCAACTATGCGTTCTCTTTATCGTTTGGTGTTCATTACTTTGAGTTTGTTCCGGAGCATGTTGCTTCCATCCTGTCGGATGATACTCTTGAGATTGTTAGGTCTCGACAAGTTTCCTTGTAATGGTTTTTAGATTGAAATAAAAAGTAGGGGATTTTGTCCCCTGCCGCCTACCAAAAAAAAAATAAGAACCTGTCTTAATAACACATAGAAGTCTCTACTTCATCCGAAAGGTTCCGAGACGATGCCAGCCTTAAAAATATGTGATAAAATAATAGAATTAGATGCAGATTGACTTTTTAACAGGAAATGGAAGAAAGAATGATAATGGAGAAAAATACGAGAGCATCTTCACCTGAGCGAAGACGTTGACGTCAGTGATGTACCGCGAAAAGCAGAGAAAGGAAGAAGCTTCTACGAGGATTTCAGCCTCAGAGGCATCCGAGTCAACCGAGTCAACCCTGGTTTCATTTCATGCTCTTTCAAGGTCCCCCTCCGTTTGACGGTTCGTCTCTCAAACCCTTTAAAGTATTGGGTTCTTACAAGAGAAACCCTTTTGGAATTAAGATAATTTGAGGTTTAATGTGATTTGATAAGTCATGAAAGGAAACACATTACTACTGTCTTGTAAGATCTTGACATCGTTGTCATATGTCTGAAGATCCCAAATTGGTTTCATTTAAATTGAGAATACAATAGAGTTAGCTTCCAGTTGTTGTTGGTTTATTTTGGACGGTGTGATTTTTTTCTCTCTTAAAAGTTGTTCTTTGAAGCTTCAGCAGAATCAAAAAGATATAATTTTTGGGGAGAAAAACAAAGAAATTTGGACTTGCTCTTTGTTATTTGCTGGTTGAGAGATGGTTTTTTGATCTGGTAAGGTTTGATGATGGCAGGACAGAGAAGGGTATCTAGCAAATGGTGCAATTGCAAATCTTGTTGATGAAGTTGGTGGAGCAGTTGTTTATGTTGAAGGTTTGCCGATGAATGTTTCAGTGGACATGTCCATTGCTTTTCTTTCAAAAGCTAAGCTTGTGTAAGTTTTGAAAATCTTACTTGGAACATCTGTTTGTTCTAAAAGTTGTATGTTTTGCTGATGAGTTTTTGAAATGGAAAATGTATTGTTTAGGAGGAGCTGGAGATAACATCGAGAGTGTTGGGAGAGAGAGGAGGCTATAAAGGAACAATCGTTGTAGTGAGAAACAAGATGACCGGAGAGGTTATAGCTGAAGGTCGACATTCTTTGTTTGGCAGACAACCTAGTAAGCTCTGAGGTCGAAGCTTTCTCTCTTGCTATACTGTAAAAGATATCTTAAAACTCGTTTCACTATAACCTTTTGTTTTCTCTATTTCTGATTGTTAAAATAAAACCTTTGTATGTAGATAGTTTATAAAAGCTAAAACCTTTTGTGGATTTGTTGAATCATCTCTAACATAAACAAATTGCTTTCAACTAATTAGTAGCAAAAGCAAAAAATTCAGAAAGGGGATATTGCCAAACATACGCAGTGGATTTTTAGCTAACAGTGATGAGAGGAGGAGGATCCTGATGGTGGACCAGACACAGTGTCAGATGTGGGAGCAGAAGCTGAGCTCGGAGGAGGATTAGGCCTTGGACCAGAACCTGGCTGTTGGGGATAAGGATGATAGCTTGTGGTGGGCCATGGTGGTAAGGTGGTTGCACATACCCTCCATATGACTGGCGGGTATGGCTGGTGCGGATAATGACACCATGTGGAGGCATTCAGTAAGAGGACGAAGAACTTCCTCTGTTGTCACTTGTGTTTGAACCGCTGTCTTGCGAAGAAATGACTGCACCCATTCTTTGAGGGTCCATTGATGAGTAAAAGGGTCTGTCTTGTGGTGGTTGTGGGTGTATATAGTACTGCTCCACTGGAGGAGGTTGACTATTCTGCTGAGATGTCACGGCTTGAGTCAGCAATCCACTGCGAGCTACACCACCTTGTTGCTGCGAGTCACCATTTGGATCTGTTTTGGGAACTTGAGGACTTCCCCTAGAGATTCTGCAGCTTTCTCTGCTCCTTTTCGGGTTGTGTATGTGACAAATGCCCAAAGCTTTCTCAGCCACGATTCTGATGGATTCGATTTCTCCATTAGGTGAACTGATCTTCGTATGTCTTGCTCAAGGACTCTCGAGTTTAGCCCACCAGCATAAGCGTTTTGATGCTTTGATCCTCTGGAGACACCAAACTCCCATCTCAGCCAGCCTTGCCAAGTAATTTCACGCTACTGGATTCGTTTACATGCAAATGTGTAGTATAATAAGATGAAAACAGTTTCCAAAATCACCAATAAGAATGCAATCTAGCAAAAATAATAACAAAGTGAAAAGACAGTAGTTTGCTTACCCGTAGTAACGTCTTTAATGTCTTGCTGGATAACTCCCCTGTTTCAGGCATTCTCAGCCTGTACGGTTCCTCTTGTAGCATTGGCCAGTTACTATCTTGATATTTGGTGCCTTCTTTGAAATTCTTCTGGACGAATAATGGGCCCCTGGCCCATTTCACACAACATGAAAAGGCTTCAAGTGGTAGTGTGTAGGGAAAGACCAAATACAGTCTCACACAGGTGATTATTACTCATCGCCACCCACACTAAACCCGAAGCGGGGAACCAAATACCCTAAAATTCAAGGCTTTTTAATATCCATTCCCGCGAACCCCATTTCACCCCCATCTTCCTCTTTCTCTTCGAAGCTCAAAGAACCTAAATACCCTAAACCCTTAACCACACGATTCGACGAAAAAGATTGTTGGAGCTTCGTTTAGTCCAAGGCTCTCTGCTGAAGAGGTTCTAGAATCGGTCAAAGATCTGGTGAACGATGCCAACTTCGACTGGCTCCAGCACTGGCTTCTCCCTCCAGGCCATGGACTCCAGCCACGTGGCGCTCGTGTCTCTTCTCCTGAGATCCGAAGGTTTCGAGCCCACTACAGGTGCGACAGGAACCTCTCCATGGGGATGAAATCTCGGCAACATGTCCAAGATGCTCAAATGTGCCGAAATGATGACATCATCACCATCAAAGCCGATGACGGCAGCGACACCGTCACCTTCATGTTCGAGAGCCCTAGTAAAGTTTCCCCCCTTTATTATTCGGTTCTGTAGTTTATAGATTCCATTACAGAACTAAAGTATAGTCTGGTTTAGAGAAATGAAGAAAAAAATGATTTCATTACAAAACAAAACTAGAGTTTGGTTTTAAGGAAAAGAGAGAAAATGATTTCATTGCAGAACATAACTATGGTTTGGTTTATAGTAAAGGAAACGAAGTTTAGTAGACTATGTTAAAAGTGTGTAATAATCTTCTTATGATTGGATGGTGCAGCACAAGACAAGATTGCAGACTTTGAGATGAAGCTGATGGATATCGACAGTGAGCATTTGGGAATCCCTGACGCTGAGTACCACTCTATTGTGAGGATGCCTTCTGCTGAGTTTTCAAGGATATGCAAAGATCTCAGTAGCATTGGTGACACTGGTATAAACGCTTTTGTTGGTTGTAGTCATAGAGAGGATTAAGAGTTTTGTCTTTGCGAGTTTTGGCCTAACATAGTTGTGGTTTTGATTGTAGTTGTCATCTCTGTGACAAAAGAGGGTGTGAAGTTCTCAACAGCTGGTGATATCGGGACAGCTAACATTGTACTCAGGCAGAACACAACTGTGGACAAAGTATGAACAACAGTCACAACCGTATTTATTATCTGTTGAATACAATTTTGAAATGACCTTTTTGTTTTATGTGTGTTTTGCAGCCTGAAGATGCAATTGTGATAGAGATGAACGAGCCTGTATCGCTTTCGTTCGCGTTGAGGTACATGAACTCCTTCACAAAGGCGACTCCTTTGTCTGAAACCGTGACAATCAGTTTGTCCTCGGAGTTGCCTGTGGTGGTGGAGTATAAAGTGGCTGAGATGGGTTACATTCGGTACTATTTGGCTCCCAAGATTGAAGAAGAAGAAGACACCAATGCCTAACACGTCTGGTGTCTGGTTGCAGAACCTTTGGATGGATGTGTTTTTTTTCTTTACGGGAGCCCTTTGTTAAGTTGTCTGTCTGTTTGGATTCAGTTGTTTTCTGGATTTACTATGTTACTGCAACGCTAGATTAGAACACGGTATGACAAGTTCAGATGATTTTCAATTTGAAAAAAAATTCCATGTTCACAACTTTCTTCTTGTTTTGTTCTTCAAACTTGCAAACCGAAGACAAACGAACAAAATGTTAGTTTCAAGACACAGAAACCTGTCTGCGTAAGAAAACCAGACTTGAATGCATCTCAGCAAGACACTAAAAATTTGTAACAGTTATATATCACACGGTGCACTTGTTTAGAGAGTTTGCCTCCAGTCTTCTCCAGCGTACACAGCTTGATCCCCAAGTTCTTCCTCAATCCGAAGCAACTGCACGAATATTTTAACCATCTCTTTCAGTTTTTTAAAGAGTTACTTTCTATATATCGTGAATTGAGAACACTATCTAGCAACTAAATGTACTATATGGCTGCTCCAAAAAGATCCAGACCTGGTTATACTTCATGGTACGTTCTCCTCTGCAAGGAGCACCAGCTTTGATCACACCTGTTGCAAGACCCACGGATAAGTCAGAGATGAACGAGTCCTCTGTTTCTCCACATCTATGTGATGTCACCACACCCCACTGCGCATCCCTTGCCAGTTTCACTACTTCAATAGCTTCTGTTACTGTACCAATCTGATTCACCTGTATTCACAATATGCATGTAATGTCTCATTACTTAGACATTAGCTTTCCATCATACAATATTAGATCAGGTAAAACGATACACAACATACGATATACCTTGAGAAGTAGGGCGTTACAAGCAGACTCCTGTATTGCTCGCTCAACACGTTTTGAATTTGACATCAACAAATCATCACCTACCACCTGCAAAAGTACAATACTGAGAATTTAGACGTTGGGAATAATTGTACAAACTGGTTTTTATGTTCCTTTTCTGGAATGGTTAGCCTAGCTTGCTTTATGTAAAGATATGATTCCATGAAAAGATTCAGAAGACAGTTTGATCTGAAACAACAAACAATCTAAGTCAACCATTTCTAACAAGGGAAACCGAGTTTGACCTGACATATTCCGAGACCGAAAAATACTTGGTGTGTTCCCAATCTTCCTTGTCAAACGGGTCTTCTATAAACACAATTGGATACTCTAGAACCACCAAAAGACAAAGCCGAAAAATAAGGTCATCAGAATTCTAAAGTAGACCAAAAGAAAATCTAGCATAACGAGCACAGACATACCAGCACAAAGTTTCTTATACATGTCTATCATATCCTCCGCTGATTTGAAATTTTGTCCAGATTTATTAGGAGATTTTGATATCTAATTCATACTTGGTACCTGTTCAGGAAAGAATCGTGAAAATGTTTCCAAAAACTAAACCACAGTAAGAGCTTGCAGACGAATATATCGATATGTTACAGATTTGATGTCTACACACGGCTAGTAATAGTCCAAAAAAAAAAAAGTTTCCCAAGAAGCAGAAATATTACCTATACAAAAATTAGTGGCTGGCAACATCAATAGCTATCTTTATCTTTTCACCGTACCCTGTTCGGTTGATAGCTTCTTTCACAAGCTCCAAACCTTCCTTGAGGCTACATAAAATAGTAATCATGTATATAAGGTATTAATTCAAGAAACCATAACACAATTTTCTCATTTTTGACTAATGCCTACACGACAAGCTCCAAATGCAAGACGATAAGACAGCACACAGCTACCTTGAGATATCTGGAGTAAGGCCACCATCTTCACCCAAACATTACAACCCAAACTACCATTCTTTTCTGTAATGACAGCCTGCAAAACACATCAATAGATCATACCTCACCATTGTATACAAAGTTACATTATATATGCAAATCGAAAACTAACTTCCAGAAAGCCATATATCTTTGAAAATTGACCGACCTTTAAATGATGATATGTCTCGGATCCCCATTGCAGGGCCTCCTCAAATCTACTTGCTCCAACCGGAGAATCATAATTTCCTAACAATATATGCAATGTTATAAATGCGTAAACAAAATTATTTGAAAACCAAAATAATTCCTGAAGAGTGAAAAAGTATTCCCAAGAACAGAAACACCAGTACCGGCTCAACTTATTTGGAATACCTGAATGGCAAAAGTTATTCGAAGCATGATTCCCGCCACTCAAAACAGTGAAGGCAGGTACAGGTAACGTCATGTTTGCTCTGCCACTAAAGATCAGAAAGGTGCTTGCACAGAGGGACCTGATAATATAACGCTTCTAATCATGATCCCTAACTAGAGTATGCATCAAATAAATAGAATTAGAGGAAAATGTTCGCAAAGAGATGAGACCTCTTTCTCAGCAGCTCCAGCTTTACATGCAGCAATGGACACAGCTAGTAATAGCATTAGCCCCAAGCTCATTCTACAAGATTAATTTAAATCGAAACAAATCGTGAGGCAAGATGTACAAAAAGTTCTAGATTCCATTAATACCACATACCTTCTTTTTCAGTTTTGTCCAAGTCTATCATTGCATGGTCGATCTGAGCCTGAAGTTTAGGGTCCATACCGATCAAGGCCTCAGAGATTCTCTCATTGATGTTCTTAACAGCTTTTAGCCACACTGTTTCCAAGATACATTCCTTTGTCCCCATCACGTAACTCAATAGCTTCATATCTGGAATCAGTGAATCAATCTCCCTATGTCAACTTTATAATATTACAAAATTCCATGTCAAGACTATCCTTCTAAGAGGTGAAAAGTCAATTCATGATCATGCATCAACACAATTCAAACTATAATCACAAATAATGAAGAGTGCTCACGTTCCAGAGGAGTCGCCACTAGGAACAGACGCACGGAAGACGCCTTTGTTAGTGTGGAGATCTACTTCAACTGTTGGAATGCCTCTGCTATCAAGGATCTGCCGTGCTTTGACCTTCGTGATCACAGATGATACAGCTTTCTTCATATGATTAGCCTGAACATTTTCCAAGAAAACGAAATCTATCAGATGAGTTAGCACAATTGCACATCGATCCAGGAGGGGAAAGCGAAAGAAGCTTACGATGAAGAGGAACGGGATCTGAGGTTTAGCCCTAACGGCGGCGTTGACGGCATCTTCGATTTTCCGAGAGAGAGTGTGTTTGTCTAGGTACTCTTGCACAGACATCTTCTTCTTCTTCTTCCTCCTCCACTTCCCTTCGATTACCTTCTCCTTCTCGGTTCGATTCTTCAAGCAATTTTCGATGAAACGATTTCACCGTCCAAGCAAGTTTGAATCTGAATTCCTTGTCACGATTTACGGTTTATTTTTTTATTCTCTTCCGGTTAAGCATATCAATCAGGAAATAATATCCGAAAACGACGGCGTTGCGATTTAGTAAGGCATGCGTGCGTTTGGGGCTTGTTCTGTTGTACTACACGACGTTTTCGGTTTTTTGAGAGAATAGAGTTTTCTGGTAGCGTTAAAAAGCCCATTCTGAATTGGGCTTATTAGAGGCTCTCACGTGCGATTACCGGGTTGGAAAGTAGGAACTGCTTTTCTCTCACGTGCGATGCCGTTTTAGTAACTGCTCCTTGGGTGGGATCCAGCTGTTAACAGAAAACAGATTCCAAAATTCAAAAAGATAATTTAAAAGGAAAAAAACTTTATTCACGAGCCATTTGATTTTTGAATTTCCACCCGTTGCCACCTTAGATTTACGTCTTATCATCTCAACCGTTGATTTAGCTGTTACTCCAATTCAAACCACAAAATCTCAGCCGTTAAAACCTCTTTTCTTTAAAATGGACCCTCTTCTCCCATCCCCTCTCTCCTAAAACATTTTCTCTTTTTCAAAACCTCTCTCCCTCGCTTCAGATTCAGTTTCTAGGGTTGCGAAAAGATGCGTGAGATTCTTCACATCCAGGGAGGTCAGTGCGGGAACCAAATCGGTTCCAAGTTCTGGGAAGTGGTTTGCGCCGAGCACGGCATCGACCAGACGGGACGTTACCAGGGAGACTCCGATCTTCAGCTTGAGAGGGTTTAATGTCTATTACAACGAGGCGAGTTGTGGGAGGTACGTTCCTCGCCGCTGTTCTCATGGATTTGGAGCCTGGAACTATGGACAGCGTTAGATCTGGACCTTACGGTCAGATCTTCCGTCCGGACACTTCGTGTTTGGTCAGTCCGGTGCGCGGGAATAACTGGGCGAAAGGTCATTACACGGAAGGTGCTGAGCTTATTGACTCGGTTCTTGATGTTGTTCGTAAAGAGGCTGAGAACTGTGACTGCCTCCAAGGTAATCTAAACTCATTTATCTACGTATTAGGGTTTTCGTGGTTTGGTTATTTGGCTTAGTGTTTTGTTTTGTTTTGGGTTTTTGCAGGGTTTCAGGTGTGTCATTCCTTAGGAGGAGGAACTGGTTCTGGAATGGGGACTTTGTTGATCTCGAAGATTAGGGAAGAGTATCCTGACCGTATGATGCTGACGTTCTCTGTGTTCCCATCTCCTAAGGTCTCTGACACTGTGGTTGAGCCGTACACGCAACACTCTCTGTGCATCAGCTTGTGGAAACGCTGATGAATGTATGGTCCTTGATAATGAGGCGTTGTATGACATTTGCTTCCGTACGCTCAAGCTTAGCACTCCGAGCTGTAAGTATTCTCAGGCAAAGATAATCAGTGTCATTGAATATTGTTGTCCTGTCTCAATGGTTTTACTTATGTCTTGCTTGAATTTGGTTTGTTTGCTGAATTGTGCAGTTGTTTTCTTGTCTAAATGTTTTGATTGGTTTGGTTTGTTTGCTCAAATTCATGCAGTTGTTGTCTTGTCTGAATGGCTTTACTTATGTCTTGATTAGTTTGGTTTGTTTTACTGGATTGTGCAGTTGTTGTCTTTGTCTCAATGGTTTTACTTATGTCTTGCTTGGTTTGGTTTGTTTGCTAAATTCGGCAGTTGTTGTCCTTGTCTAAAATTGCTTTACTATTGTCTTAATTGGTTTGGTTTGTTTTGCTGGATTGTGCAAGTTGGTGATTCTGAACCACTTGATCTCCGCAACCATGTCTGGTGTAACCTGCTGTCTTAGGTTCCCTGGTCAGCTCAACTCTGATCTCCGAAAGCTTGCGGGTGAATCTGATCCCATTCCCTCGCCTTCACTTCTTCATGGTTGGATTCGCTCCTCTCACCTCTCGTGGATCTCAGCAGTACCGTAACCTCACCGTCCCGAGAACTGACTCAGCAAATGTGGGACGCCAAGAACATGATGTGTGCCGCTGACCCAAGACACGGTCGCTACCTCACCGCTTCGGCTATGTTCCGCGGCAAAATGAGCACCAAAGAAGTCGATGAACAGATGCTGAACGTGCAGAACAAGAACTCCTCTTATTTCGTTGAGTGGATCCCCAACAATGTCAAATCGACCGTCTGTGACATTCCACCAACGGGATTGAAGATGGCTTCGACGTTTATTGGTAACTCGACTTCGATTCAGGAGATGTTCAGGAGAGTCAGCGAGCAGTTCACTGCTATGTTCAGGAGGAAAGCTTTCTTGCATTGGTACACGGGTGAAGGTATGGATGAGATGGAGTTTACGGAAGCTGAGAGCAACATGAACGATCTTGTCTCTGAGTACCAGCAGTATCAAGATGCCACGGCTGATGAGGAAGGTGAGTATGAAGATGAAGAAGCTGAGTACGAGCAAGAAGAGGGCTATTGAAGAGACAACAAAACAGAAGATTCTCAACTTCAACTTCCTGTTGCTGTTTTACTTTAAAATTTCTACTAAGTTTCTTTTTTTTAATATAGTTTCTGTAACTATATCGGTTTCGTTTCATTAGTAGTTTTATGTACTCGGCGTAGACTTGCTAAGGGGATTATCAAGATTTATTAAACAACTATTTTGCTAAACACTATTAGCGTAAAAATCGTATGATTCAAGATCTATTTATGATAATTGGGTTTTACAGCTTTAGTAGATGATCAAAATGGTTTTGGCTGTTTAAGTACAAGTCTTGGCGCTTTGTTCCTCTCTTCTATGTGAATAGTGTTGTGGTCTTCAAGCTAAGTCCTCGTCTTGTTGTTGGTGATCCTTTATGATAGTGAGCTTGTCCAGTTGATTGGTGATGTCTTCAAGCTCTTCTGATTTATTAAAGCTTCCACAGTTTGGTTAAAGTCTTCTCTCTGTTCCGGACCTTGTCCTGAAACAGCTTCAGTGAAACTTGTCTCATGGCTTGAACTAGGTTGCTTGGATCGATAGTGGTTCCTACGCCTTAATCAACTTGTTTACTCTAGCATAGTCTATTTTCAAAGATATAAGCATTTTGCTAATACGCAATTACTCTAGAAACGTATAGGCTGCGTTGTAGTTACAATGATCAACAAGATTCTTGTTGTTCACTAATTAGACTAACCTTGAGCTTGTTTGCAATTTGTGCTTGTGGATTTGTCAATTCAGAAGGTGTCTAACAAATGTTAGTTTTAAGATCAAAATCCAACACAAACGCCATAGAGAATACAAATGTTTTGTTTCCCCAAAAATCAACCGCTTTCAATGTCCATGGACTCAAGTAGTTCCCTCTGTTTCTTGAGCTCTTCTTCTTCATCCTTGTTCTTCTTTCCGTTCTCTGCAGCCAAACGCGCTTGTTTGACCTTAAACTCTGAAACCGCCTTGTCAAAGACACTCCTCACATGTCTGTTCATGAGCATGAGCTCTTGACATGCATCTTTCAATACCTCCCTCGCCGGATCCCCTAAACAATCACATAACCCACATCAAGTTTAGACACAAACAAAATAACTACCCGAGGATTACCTGTTGTGAAAAAAGGTTACCTGTTGTCTGGACACGGACATTGACACACTCAAGGGAAGGATGTGGGATGCTGTACCCAGCTAAGGTTACTCTCGGACTGCAGAGTTGTAAGGCAGTAACGGTTAGTGACAACATGGTCAATGACTACACACAGAAGCATACATACAAGTGCAAAGATCAAAACAACATTAACCCAAATGAGAAATTGATATGCCAATCCATTTAATCAGCAAGCAAGTAAATAGCTTCTTTTTTACTGAATCTTACTAAAAGATTTAGCATACAAATGAGAATCCCCTAACCAAATACATAAGTCTAACTAACATTCAATCGCTAAAAGCCTAAAACCAAGAAAAAAATTGAGAGTCAAGAATTAGTTTTGAGGGTATTTAAAGCCTTTCTATGTGAAAGTTGTATAGCTTTAAAAGACTTTAAAAGGGTTGAAAGATAGATATACTAACTCTTGGTTTAACATGAATCGAACGGCGTTAGCAAGGGTGTGATCTTCTTCTGCAAGAGTAAACGAAGCATGACTTTCATTCGTGAACGAACCGTGCTACATCTCTCCTGCTTCTTGATACAGACCACGAAACTATTAGAACAAACACAAGTAGACAGAACCTAAAGAGCTATGCGAGGAGATACCAAAAGTTGCGCGAGACCTTTGTTTTGCTATAAACCCTAAAAGCGACACGAGGACAACTCGGAAGTCTTTATGTATCCGAAATTACATATCTGCCCTTTCTTGATAACGGTGTCGTTTTACTGATGACGTGGCGTTTTATGTCTTAAACCCTAGCTCGTTCGGCCGTCGAGGGAGAGCAAAAGAGAGAAGCTTTGTCCGTATTCTTATCTCTCTCAACATCTTCATTTTTCCTTTTCTTTTTGAAAAAAAAAGTGAGGATCTTTGGTCTTCAAATTCAAGTATTGGATTTATAAAGTTTCGATCTTTACGAATCTTAAAACTTGTTTTGCAGGTATTACTAAGATGGCTGCTCCCAGTCCAATCCCCGCCGGCATTAGTAAGGATCAGGTTAGCATTTTTACCTGAGAGATTATTCGTCTGTTGTTGTTGTTGGTCCCTCGTAAAGCTCAGATCTTTGATTAAGCTCAAGTTGTCTCTGTGTAGTTATCACATATGTGTCTTCATTTTAGATCTTTGTCTGGTTTCTAATCTGTTGGATTTGAATCAGGCGTTTACCATGGCGCAAACGGAGATGGAATATCGTGTGGAACTCTTTTAACAAGTAATGAATCAAATGACCCTTTTAAGTTTATGAGGTTCTCTTGTCTTTCATAAAATTAGCACTCGCTTTGATTGGCATCTGCTGTTGGGTTGAGTATGTTTTTTGACGCATGCTTGTGTTATATTAGAATGATAATCTCTTCTTTTGTGTTTAATTAGTCCTGACCTGATAGAACCTATTTCACTGCCTGGATTTTCTTTTGTCTTAATTATGTTGTAATAACCCGTCAAATGAGAATATTTCTTTTATGTTTAGCTAGTGTTATATTAGAGAAGTACCAGTTTGCGATTGCTGAGATAACCCATTTCACTGCCTGGATTGTTTATCTTGAGAATCGAGTCTAAATCTTTCCTTGAAATATTCTTGATGAAAGATTACGTCTAGACATTTTCAACTTTGATTCGGTCGTTGTTTTCTTGGTGGCTGATTTATTATTGATTCCTTGTTAAAACGCCTTTGATGTGGTTCCTTGTTAAATGCGTTGTTCTTCGTAATGCAGGCTTGCTCAAACATGCTTTAGTAAATGTGTGGATACAAGGTAAGCTTCCTCCTATCTTGTTACAGCCCCATGGTACTTTTATGTGTGTTTTAACAGAACTTTTAAGCTGATAGATTTTGTTCAGTTGAGCCAGTTTTGAAGATTTATTTTCGTTCTAAAAGCCAATCTGATTCCCTCAGGTACAAGGAAGGTGAGTTAAACATGGGTGAGAACAGTTGCATTGACCGCTGTGTTTCCAAGTATTGGCAGGTAATGAAGGCTCTTGTAAATCTTCTTATAGTTAGTTTGATCACCCATTTTCAAAAAGCTAACACTGATAGTTTCTTTTCAATAAAATCTTTTTTCAGGTAAATGGAATGGTAGGACAGCTACTAAGTGCTGGTAACAAGCCTCCTATGTAAGCCGGTTATAGGCCTTTTTTTTTTTTTTTTAAATAGAGCAACAAGAGCTCATGGAGAGACCAAAAACTCTGATCTTGCTTCTTCTTAAAGTTCAAGGCAATCTTGTTTTTTCTTGTCATATTTTTGGCGCGGATTTGGACAATTTGTGCGATTCTCTTGATACTCTTTTAGATGAAATCAAATAACATGATGAGAACATCTATTTATAATTTGTATAATTAGCATTTTTTAAATTTGAAAGAGTGAACGTGTATCCCTATCCCACTGACTTAGAAAGCTGAAAAACGTTATTCAAAACAGAAACATAGTCCAAGGAATTAAACCGGGAGCAAAATGGGTAAGAGAACGACTGGCTTTTGTAATCTTCTAGGAGAATGATTTGAGTTCTTGAGGAAACTTACCTGAAGTTTGCTGTCAACGAAGGACATCACAAGATTCACAGTATACCTGCAGAAGAAAATGATACACGTAGCAGTTGAATAGTTGAGTTAAAGAGTATTCAGTTTTATAAAAAAAAAGATATTTGATTTCTCATAATTCTCTCACCATGCAAAAACAATGTTTACTGTGCAACGCTTCTAGGGGCTGGGTAAAATATCCGGACCCGAAGAACCGACCTGAAACCGACCCGAAAATCAGGGTTCCGAACCCGACCGGATCCGGGATAAATAACCGAATGGGTCTTCAATTGCTATATCCGAAGAACCGGTACCGAATCCGATCCGAACGAGAAACTGAATGAGTACCCGAAAATATCTGAAATATAAATTTGTATCTTAAAATTAGTTATAATTGTACTTATAATTATTTGAATAATCAAAATTAAAATTTTAAAATATAAAATATATTAGTTATTTTTCAATATTTTATGTATTTTTGAATAAAAGAAGATCGATTGGATAGAATTACTCAAAACAAAACCATGTTAAATGAGTATTTTTGGTTATTTTTTTATACTTTTTAGTAATTTGGATACAAAATATCCGAATCAAATCAGGTAATATGGTTACTTTGATTACAAATATCTGAATCCGTTTTAGATACATTGGTTATTCGGTTATTTTCAAGTTCTTAGTCATAAGAACCGAACCCACCCAAATCCGGGCAGGACCCGACTCGAACCCCATCTGAAATTTTGTAATATCCGAATGCGGCATAATTTCAAAACCCAAAAAACCCGAAAACCTCAAAACCCGAAAAGAACCGACCTGTACCCGAATGCCCAGCCCTAAATGCTTCCTTGATGCTCCTCCTATAATCAATAGGCTCTGCTTTTATAAATTCAGTTAATTAAACTTAAGCCAAGTTTAATTAACGATAGGTGCTGTGGTGTAGTGGTTATCACGTTTGCCTTACACGGAAAAGGTCTCCAGTTCGATCCTGGGCAGCACCATTGTTTTTTTCTTACTCTTTCGTAGTGTTTTTCCAGAAAACTATTTTATTTTTCTTGTTAATGCTCTGAAACAAAACTGAAACAAAAGCTGAATAAATAGGGCTCCAACTGTAGAGTTTTCATCAAGTAGTACAAAGAATAAACCAACAAGTCGTTTTATTTGCTTAAATCATTAATAATGGATGGATATTCATTCGATTAAACACAAGTTTCACAAAATGATCTATATAACGTAATCTAATTACATAGACAATAGTACGAACCCATCATAGACTAACATATTTATATATGTAGTAGCCGATTTTATTTAGAGAAGCAGCAACTAACTTAAACCCTCCCCACAGGAGACACAGGGTGGGTGTGAGAGATACTTTGCCGGAGCTTCACCTTCAATAGTACCTGAAGCTTTGTTCTCTACACGCCAAGTGTTTGGTTCCGCTGTCTTTAACTGGTTCCGTCCTTCGTTGACAGCTATACATATGGAGAATGCTTGCAAGAGTGAGAGTGATGTATTGTACTCAACCGCATAAACACCTTCTCTATATGGAGTGAAACTCAAGAATGGTTGGTTGTTATTATCCTGTAATCCTCCCTGCCAAATCAAACATTAATGAGTTTCACATTTAATGTCATGTAGTGATTTAGTTTTCACAGTTTTTGTGATGTTTTATAAACCTGACAGAAAAGCTTGAAAGCATCTGAAGAGGAGGAGGCAGAGAGGTTTTCAGGTTTGCTAGACTGATTAGTGAGGATTTTAAGGTTGCAGCCCATGTCCCAACCTCCACAGTCACATGAACCACCTGATTTCCATCTCTGTATCAGCGAGGAAGGTCCTCCTTTATGTGGGAGACTGTGAATTCCACCTGGAAGCACCACTGTTGTATTAACGTCTGCAAAGTAATCTCCAAGTGTGGTTGAGGTTGGGATCTTGATCACCATGGCAGCTAGCTTCGTTAGGCCGCTGCTGAGACTCAGATGCGAAGAGTACATATTCTCTGGTTAAGAGGTTGTCAACAGAACCTGAGACTCTCATCTGAGCTACAATGTTGGATGTGTACTCTTGGCCTTGTACTTTCCTGCTGTGGTTCATCCATTTTCCAGTTTTCTTCTGTACTTCCTGAACAGTTGAAAAAACGTATACTTGGCCCACATTCTCCTTTTCTGGAATCATCTGTTTCTTATTGTGGCCGCTGTAATTACTCTGTTCCTTGTCAACCGCGAAAGTGAAGAGTGGTTGATCATTCTTAGAGTTACACGAAAAAGAGCCTGAACTGTTGAAGATTTCCCGTTTCTTGACAGAGGCTTGAAGAAGATGATGATTGTCAGAAAGAATATGCTTCTGGTGTCTTTGATGGTGAACCCTTGTTGATGGCTCAGGAGAATCTACATGCATGGCTTGATTTTGGTCTTATCAGCGGGTCAAGTAACCTTCTCAAGGACTAGACCTGCCCCTGTTTGCTGCACTGGTACTATCAAAGGACGAGCTTTCACTGAGAGAAGACGCTAGAACGATTTCTAAACCAGCTCGCGATGGATAAGTTTGTTGCTTATGTGAGGAGGAGTCTGAGCGCCTTCAGCATTGGAGTTTTTGCTTGACTTCCCAATGCTGAAAGCTGAGTCGGCGAAATGGTGAAATGCTCCTTGCTCTTTCTGGTACAGCTTTAACTGTTTCTGTTCTGACGTGTTGGGCAGTGTCTTCTGTTGACCTCTCTGTCTAAAGTCCTGCTCCTGGAGGGACTAGATTCAGACTTTCTCGATCGTGGAGCTGAACTTGATCTATTTTTCTCTGCACTCAAGAAGTTGATACGCTTTAAGAAGGGCTTACTACCATCAGCTTCACGACGGAAGTGGCCTACATCAGAGTCCAAAACTGAAACTTGTCCATACGCTAACCTCTCTGGAACCCCTTTCTATTAGCTTCTGCCACTCGCTCAGCTAGCAACACTTTTGAATCATAGAACTTGACAAACCCAGTATCTGTTTCTGAGAAACAATTCCCTGGTACAAACACAGCAGCAGGCTTTTCTTTTCCAAACATGTCATGAACACGAGAATTTCGAGTTCTCGTCATCCAGCTTCTCTCCTTTTTTTCTTAAAATCATCAGCTAGATTTCTTGATATCACCCTCGTGGCTGAAGGGCTTTCAGGCTTTGAAGGACTCAAGAAAGTTCTAGTTTTTGGAACAATCTTAACATCAGAATCTTTCTTCTCATTTTGTAGGAAAGCAGTTCCACGAGGCGCTTTGATGAAACTGCACAACATCTCTTTTAGTGGCATCTGTATATCCCTTTGTCCGTCTGTGATATTCCCTTGCAAAGAGCTATGATTTGGGAAGTATCACCAGCGGCTCGGAATCTTGAGAACAATCTCCTGGCTTAGATGACATGAGATAATACTGCAGTGGAGGGTGATTAACCCTTTTGCGGAAAGGAGAACCACAGAGACCTTGCTGAATCAGTAGATGATTCATCAGTCCAGAGAGATGAAGATGTGCTTGTGTTTGACAATGAAGACCTTGTATGTTTATTATCCAATCTGTTTAACACCTGAAAGCCTAGTTCTTAAGTCATTTGAACCAATGCTACCAGCTTTTAACGTCTCTCACTTCAGGCTTCTCACATTTGACATAACTCGGCACATAGGGACTTGTACTTCACATGGTCTCTTTCACCCGAAGCAGTTCTACCAATCCTTGACTTGAGGTCCGATTCTCCAAGCGTTTGGGACAGACATCTTCAACTTTTTGGTGATCTCGCGGTGGAAGTCTGAATAAGATAACCCACGTTTGTCGTCTCTGAACTTGGCCGGTAGATATGATGATTTTTGGCTTTTCCTTAGTCAAAACCTTCTTCTCAGCAGGCACAAAAGGTGGCTGTCTATCACTTGAACTCTTCTTCAGCTCCAAACGACACTCCATTTGTGTGAATAACGTTTTCCACTCAGATCATTCCTTACTCTCCAATTCTAGTGAAGAAGCTTAAAATGCTCTGGAGGGTTTCCTGTCCATACAAAGAAAAATGACCATACAACATTTTACAGTCTTATCCACACTAATAGTAACATAATCTTTGAGGAAGAATCAACAAAATAGCAAAATGATGAGATGGAAATAGTCAAACAGCTCATGACCATGGGATCTGACTACAAGATAAAGCTGAGTACAAAGGCAAATCTACACTACAAAGGAATAACAACCCACAACATTTTTGACGATTATTTTCCTTAAAGCTTCCAACTTTACCACTATAAAAGAAGATAGGAAGTGACTACAGAGGCCTAAGTGTGTACAGACAAGATCGAAGAACCCATTTCACACTAACTCATAAGAGGAGATTTGACACAATAAAAACAAACATTTCTTCTGAAACATTCACTGGGTCTTACTAAAAAACGAATACTTGGAGTGTTGGAGACAGAGGAAAATCGAATCCGTACCTGGTCAGAATCAGTGCGTGTGTAACCCAGAGGAAGCAACCATGGAACCAATCAGAAGAGCAGAGGAATAACGAGGAGGGAGAAACAGATCCCTAATCATGCGTAAAATCAGGAAGCGGGAATCGCGCCGACGATGCTGACCCTATCAGCTACCAAGCTTTAAGCCTACAGTAGTAACTAAGAGAGAGAGAGAGAAAGAGATAGCTTCTTTGTTGTTGTAGATAGAGAGAGAAAGAGGGGACAAGTAGAGAGTAAAGAGATTTTAGTGGGAGTAGTTAATTACTAATTTTTTTTTATTTAGGGGAAAAAAAAGGAAAAGAGAGAGAGACATCATCTTTTAGTGGCCGACGGATTTAGTAAAAAAAAGGAAGAATCGTACGATCCAGATTCTTTATCGGGACGCGGGAGTTTCGTCACTATTTGACCCCACACTTGGTGGATCTATCTATATAGACCACATCACAACATAGCCGACAAGTTTGACTAGCCCACTTTTAAGCCCATCCTAGACTTACTTATAAAGCCCATTAAGGCCCAGTGCGCGAACCACACTTGGTGGAACTCTAACCCTCTACCTACTGTTGGATCTAAAGCTAATAGACCAGAACATCATGCATAGCCGACAAGCCCAGTTTTAAGCCCATCATATATTTATTAATAAAGCCCCATTAAGGCCCAGCGCGAACTACATTACCTTGACTACTCCTCCTCGACCTGCTCGAAGTTTCTGGATTCACATGTCTTTTGCATTGTTAGGCTCCAGATGTTTCGTTTTCGTGTAAGCTCGAGACATTTCGATTTGTTCCTATAAATACTCTCTTCCATGCTCTGTGTTTCCTCAGAATCGAAAAAAAATTCAGAAAAAGAGAAACAAAACAACCGAATCTAGAAGTTACTTCTTGTAATAACGATCGAAAATGTCGATGATTCCGAGCTTCTTCGGTAACAACAGGCGTGGAGGCAGCAACAGCTTCTTCGACCCCTTCTCTCTTGATGTTTGGGATCCCTTCAAGGACTTTCCATCGTCCTCTTCCCTCTCCCGTGAGAACTCTGCGATCGTGAACGCGCGCGTGGACTGGAGGGAGACTCCTGAGGCGCACGTGTTCAAGGCGGATTTGCCTGGACTGAAGAAGGAGGAAGTGAAGGTGGAGATAGAGGATGATAGCGTGTTGAAGATCAGCGGGAGAGACACGTGGAGAAGGAGGATAAGAACGACACGTGGCACCGTGTGGAGAGGTCGAGCGGACAGTTTACGAGGAAGTTTAGGCTTCCGGAGAATGTGAAGATGGATCAGGTGAAGGCTGCGATGGAGAATGGGGTTTTTGACTGTGACCGTGCCGAAGGTTGAGACAAAGAAACCTGATGTTAAATCTATTCAGATCTCTGGCTGATTCAAGCATCCGAGGACTTTTGTTTGAACTTGTTGCGTAAAGTGTGTGTATCGTTGTGTGTTTTGGGTTTCTTGTCCCAGTTATGGTTTTAATGAGTCGTCTGTTCAGGGTTTTAGTGTAACGATTGTCCAAATGGTGTGTGTGTCCGTAGTATGATATGGAATAAATTATATTAAAGCATTAACTCATCGTCTTATGGGTTCAGAAATTTCTGCTGAGTGTAGAATGAAAATGCCACTGGGGATTTTTTAGTGTTAGTTTCAAATGGTTTGTATATAGATTCCATAACAAAATTCTCGTCTGGGTAGAAAATGGATGAACAAATCAACGAACTACGACTAAACTAAAGAGGTTTCGGTTGTTTTGCTTAGGAGCAAGTCTAGTAGAAGGTTCCCAAATATCCATTTCTTAAGAAATGGTCGGGGCTTGAAACATGACGCGCTTATGAGCATTTCCAGAAGAAAAGTTTCCAAATGAAAAAAAAGTGGAAATGAGACGAGACACTGTCAAAACTTCTTTAATTTATTTGTTTTTATGTAAACAGGGTTAAAACTAAAGAGAAGTATAAATAAAGTATATAGGGAGATGGAACATTTTACACACCACTATGTTGACACGAGGGGCGGTCTTCGGCACAGCAAAATAAACATTCGTTTAGGATCTCCAAAAATTTTCAAAAATTTATATAGAAAAAAAGCCTTCAAATTTGTAAAAAAAATTTTAAATTTTTTTATTAAATTGTCTAGACCCCCTCAACCTCAGGACCGTCCCTGGTTGACACTCTTCTTCTTAGATATGCATACGTGTGAAAAAAATGTTGGATATATAAAGTAGGTGATGCTATCTAACTCCTGAAGCTAAAACTGTCATAAATAAATAATTTAACTATGCTAAATCCTGCCTAAAAATATGTGGTTCATATTAACGTTATCATGTAGTACTGTTTTGTTTTATTGTACATGAAAATGATTGCTAATCCACAATTAGAAACAGAAGCAGATGTTGTTTTGGAACTAGGGAAAAATAGTTAAGTTACTCCGCCATCACTTGTTTCATGGAACGGATACCTCTATGAAGTATAAAATGGAAGCGGAGGGAGAAGCAAAAAACTGAACAAATAGTTGAACGTAATAGAGCAGAAGTGGTTCCATACATTTTATGCACTGTTGATAGCCCTAGATTATAAACAACACGCACGCGATCGCTCTTCACTTAGCGATCTGCATCCACACCTGTAAGTACACACTATAAATGACCATAACTATAGATGCTGTTAATGAAAATAATTCTGAGCAGTTCCATACATCGTGCTATGCAATGAAATTAACCACTGATATCACAAATAGCTAAACTACAAATCATTACGTGAATGATAACGTATATCATATCAACAATATATGTTTAGTGTCAAATAGTCATTCTATCCATAGGGGTGAAATGTACGCTAGTAATAGAGTCATATTACATAGGGTTCAAACGATATCTCTCTCTTAAGTGTATTAGTAGATGTACAGATTCAAGGACTGGCGTACTTAACGGTTAAATAATCACTAATTATTTCACTTTCCACCCACAATAGAAGAGGCTAGAAGTACTATAATAACAGTCGTAGAGAAAAGAGTATACATGAATTATCAACTGAGAAAATCTTAGTACAACTCTATAAAGAAAGGTATGTATATGCAAGGCAATGCATGAAGTAATAGAATATATGTGATTATTTTGCAGACATTGCCGCTGCGATGATGCAGTGATGATTGAGTTCGTTATTCCAAAAAAGACTTCTGCTGCATGATGGCACACAGCTGAATCTTTAGTTTACGAGATAGATGTCTATCACATTCAGACTCAGATTAAAATATCCTTTATTTTATATTCAATGCGAAATGAACGATCAGTTTCATGATTTATACTCATAATATTGCATTGTTATAAACTATCTTTCCAAAAACGCAGTTTATTATAAAATTAATTCTATTCAAATACTTTAGAGTAATACAATATACAGAAATATCAACTAACCAATAAAAATACAATAATTTTTTAGTCAGTAAATAATTTGGACCATTATCTTTCAACACATTGAAAACTTTCAACTACAATTAATCAATTTTCAAATTGTTCAACAGATTCGTGCTTCAGTTAAATTGTTGAATTAAAAGTTCAGCAGGTCCATTACTCATGGTCTTATACATAATGACTTCAATCCCTTCAGCTCATGCGGTCATGCCCTATTGGTTATATTGATTCAGTTCCAAAGCAACTGGTTACAATATTAGTTCATCTTTCTTTTGGTTTTAGAACGAAGATCAGCTCGTGATGATGGTAGAGGCGCAGACGAACTTTGGATGCCAGGTACCCTATGTTAATTAAAAAAGGAAAATCAACTCGGTTGGACACAGCGGTTGATCTGGACAGGCCAGTTCAGAAGACTATCTTAATCTACCCCACAAATTAACTTACTTATAAAGCCCATAAAAGCCCATGCAAACAAAACTTTCCAGATTCTCCTGAATATTTTTTTTTGTCTGAGGTCTTCTAGATGCTTCAAATTGGGAGAGAATCAGTGAGTGGAGAACAATTCGAGAAGCTCGAGATATTTCCCTTTTGTTCTATAAATAGATTCCTCGATGCTCTCTGTCTCTCAGAAAATCGAAAAATCAAATTTCAGACACAAACAGAAGTTTTGAAAAATGTCGATGATTCCGAGCTTCTTTGGAAACAACAGGCGTGGAGGAGCCAGCAACAGCTTCTTCGATCCCTTCTCTCTGGATGTTTGGGATCCGTTTAAGGACTTCCCCTCATCTTCTTCCTTCTCCCGTGAGAACTCTGCCGATTGTGAACGCACGTGTGGACTGGAGGAGACTCCTGAGGCGCACGTGTTCAAAGCGGACTTGCCTGGACTGAAGAAGGAGGAAGTGAAGGTGGAAGTGGAGGATGATAGGTGTTGATGA